>MU225692.1:545165-565233 GCA_018584345.1 Thuja plicata
TATATATGTATATATATATGTATATATATATGTGTATATATATATATACATATATATATACATATATACCTTCCATATCCATAAACTCAAAGCTTGTTGTTCATTCATATGCAGTACTCCAGGAAAACATCTTTCTTCCATGCACATGTAAGATGCATCAAGTTTGTTCTTCCCCTCATTGATGCAAGTTCTTGTTGCGGGTTGAAGAAAGATCTTCTCCTGTTCTTCCCATGACACAAGGATACAAAGCAAGAGCAACCATATGATGAATCCAGACAAGGAGGTGGAATTTGTTAAATAATGAGCACATAGAATGCTTTCAAGACTGAAATAGAAAGACACAAAGATGCTTCCCAGTAATCACTATTATGACGCAGAGCGATATGCAGGCTTATGTTCTAGTTAGAGATGTTTTCACCAAACTTGAGAATATCAACCATGGGGTAGCCTGTAGCAGCATGAAGACTGACAAAGGATGATGCAAATAGGGGTCGTGTCTTGTCAGACACTTAGAATATTTCATTATGCATTTTGTAATTTGTAATTAACAGATTACATGTAGTGTAAGAAAAATATATAATTGCATGTGATAGTATCATGTGCAAAGTAGTCTCATGTAATCATGTTGCAAGAACATTAGGTCCTACAACATTGAATAGGTCAAAGTTAGTTAGAGATAAGTATTGAATAAATCAAAGTGGTTAAGGATTCCCCCTTTCTTCTCCACTTTCCTCTCTCCTCTTTTCCTATATAAAGGAGGGGGCTCATTGTAAATATTCATCTTTTATTGTGTGCAAGTAAACTATAGGCAAAACTCTTGAGTTCCAAAAACTGTGTTTCATTGTAAAAGAGTTAAGCATTTGAATAAAGGAATAGAGATTGATAGACTTTGTGTTTTTGTCTTGACCATTAATGGATGTATTCTTATGTTGCATTCATTGATCCTTGTTCATATTAAATAGTTTTCTTGTTTATATCATCGGATCACTTTTAATCCAAGTTTTCTGAAGAATTTGTGCTTCAAAAGATCGGGGTTACTATAGAAAGTAGTGGTTGCAACATTTCAAAGTTGAAGACTTTGGGCTTCAGTATTGGAATCTTAAATTAGTTAGAGGGTGTTCAAGGGAATAATTTGAGCTTTTTTGCACATCCAAAATTAGAGCAGTTATTTGAAGGAAGGATAAGCGACTTTGAGCTCTTATATTACTACATCTTTAGATAAAATCAACTATTGTCTCAAAAGAGTGTTCTTAAGTCATTCCTTGAGCCACCGGTATTACTATGGAAAGGAAAATTGTATGGGTTACAGTTTAGTTTTACTTGAAGCCACCTGCGGTAAGAAGGGAGCCTCCCCTATTGGTGAGAAGAGATAATAATCTCACATACTGCTGCCTAAAAGATACAATTTACAAAGTTGTAGTCTTAGTGACTTTGTAAAATATTTAGCCAGCACACTTGACTCACAATGGTCTGAATCATACTGAAAACAACTAGGACAAAAATAAGCCAAATCTCGTGTCCAAATGGTCCATGTACTCGCATATAAGCTTCAAAATGAATGCATCTTTGAAGAATCTCTAACTATGTGACAATCCAATCTATCTCCTACTATGCCCTCTTCAACCAACTAAAAGCATCTACACACCGGGGAATCAAGTATCCCTCCATATGACAATGTTGAACTACACCAATCAAAAATAGAATGAGCATCATGAAGTTCTGCACCTGAAATCCTCAATTTCTCCTTAACTATGGCTCTCTTCACACATGCACCTACTCCATTATGCTACCCTTTCTTATGCCCAACTTCAAAAAACTCCAAATATGACATACACCCCTCTCTGCATGCATTCTACTCAACCAATAAAACATATGAGCATTCTTGAATTGGCCAATGTAGTTATCTAACCAAATGAGATTTTTATTGATTGCAATATCATTTTCCTGCAAGAACTCAAAAAAATTCTCAAAACAATGTTGGACATACTCAGAAGAGTGAGATCTATCATTACTCATATAAAAATGGTACTCTTTGATTATCTTTCCATCATGTTTTGTACTATTAGGGGAATGTATATATCTTATGTGGACAAAAATAGTAATCTTAATTGAATTGTAATATTGAGCTTGCAACTCATTTTGTGGTTGCAATGTGTAGTTCTTTGCAAAGTCAGCCAGCGATATAATAATGCCAATTGGGAAAGAATCCTTACATAGCCCGAATTGCTAATCCAACCACTGAGACCTATGACTATGCCTTACATACTTGTAAAAAATATTTTTCTTGAAATCTAAAATAAAATCAGCAACACTCTATTCTTTTGTAACCAACTCTCATCTAGAGCCTTCACCTCCACTCTTCAAAGTACATTTGACCGTCTCATATATTTTATTTTGGACAATTGTCTTTCCAAAATAGTGTATGTTGCCCTCATGAAAATATGAAACAAACTTCAACAAGCCACCACATTGTGAGAACTTGTCATTTAAGAAATCACTTCTATAGAAGAAACAACCATCATCTATAGGACATAAAAATTGATCTAGAAAGTCTCTTGATGATTTTGGAAGATGACTTGCACCACAATCCTGAAACATTTCATTCGTATGCAAAGTAGAACAAATGTAGTGTAATAGTTCATGGTGCATTAAAAATCCACATGATATTTGCAACAACAATTATTTTGAATCTTAATAGGTACACGATAAAATGGATTAAAGGATTCAAAAGCCCTTTGTGATATTTGCAATTTTGGACATGTCTCACAAAAAAATTTCAACATTGTTTGACTTACTTCCAAACAAGGTTTTGGATGCGATGTGTGATGGTGTGTATCATGTACCTAAGGATTTTCTTTGGGATTTTCTCTGGGATGCCAAACCTAGATGGTCAACCCAAAAAATGTGTTTTTTTATATTTCCTCTAATCTCCACACTTCAACCATGTAGCTGACAACTTTTTTTAAACCCTTAATTTGATGAAATGAAAAGGGTTTCTTAAGGAGTTTATCAACTTTCCATCAATATAATTTCTGTCAAATTTTGAGTTGAATAACTAATTATTATTTATTTTCTAATTGAGTTACCTCTAAAGTCCAGATTGACAGGCTAATTCAAAAACATCTATAAATTTCAAATGGTATAACATTTTTGAAATCTGGAACAGGCGTCACATTCTATGCTTCATCTACTACAAGAAAAAATTAATTTTATGAATTTTAGACTAAGTTAAGGTGGTCAGACAAGGGATTTTTTATATTTTGGAAAAGATGTAGCATAAAATTCATAATTAATTATTTACTTGGACAAATTACAAAAAATATGTGTCACATCCAGGCATGAATCTACTACTTATATCTAGAATATTGTAAAAAAATATTATTATTTGATTATGTTTAAGGTGATCAGACAGATACCTACTTATTTTTTTCCTGAAATTTTTGTACTACTACATTGAAATTTGAAATTTTCACCATATAGAATTTTTTTTTTCAAAAAATGGGTAGCAGCTTTGAAACTACATTCAATTTTCTACAGATTCTCTTGTTACATATTTTTTATATAAGATTGATAACTTGTTCAAATTTTTATGTCAACTTGCTTAACCCTGATTTTCTAAATTTTCATTGCCACTTAAGGGCCTAGTTTGGCATACCATGATCTTGCACATACCACTTGACTATTTTTGTAAGATCATTAGTGTTTAGATATTTGATTTGTAAGATTCTTTTCCTATTTTGGCTCTAGCTCCATGAGCATTTTCCAAATCAGTTTAGCCCCAAGTGCCATGTTTTTCTAACCATAGTCTCTTAGGCCAACCCCACCATAGTCTTTAGGTTTACAGATCCTTTTCCATGCAATGAGAGAAACATTTTCCATTTCAACCAACCCTTTATAGAATAACCTTCTCATACTTTCTATTAAGGTTGCTTTAGCTCTAGAGGTAAGAACAAGGTACGACAAAAGATGAATGGGAAGGGATGAGATGATTGTTTTCAATATTACTATTCTACCAACCTAAGAAATCCACTAGCCTTTCCATGAATTCAATCTCTTGTCAACTTTATCTTTTAAGGAATCCTATAGTTTGGAGTTTCTTATCCCTTTGTCTATTGGCAAACAAAGATAGGATCATGTAACTTTCCTCTTTTAAAGTTCAGTGTATTTAGAATTTCCACTTCCTTTCTTGGGGGGATTTATTAGGAAAGAGAATTCACATTTATCATGATTGACCTCATGTCCTAAGTATTTGGTATATATTGATAACACATTCAAAAATTGGCGGGTTTCTTTCCTCTTGGCAGCTCTAAAGAGCATAGTGTCACCAGAAATCTATTGATGGGTGACTGTGATGCTTCTTGTCATTTATATTCCTTCAAATAACCCAGATGCTTATTTTTTCTTTAATGCCCCTACCTAAAGATTTTTCCAACAGAGAGAAAAAGAATGGAGAGATTGAATCCCCCTTTCTTAATACTCTTAAAGCCTCAAATAAGCCCTCTAGGGAACCATTTACCAGGATGGAATACCTAGGACCCAAGATACATTCAAATATCCAATTGATCCATTGTATGCTAAAACCAAAAGTATTCAAAACCTTGCTAAGAAGACACCAATCAACCTTATCAAATGTGTTTCAAATATCCAAATTAATCACCATACTAGCATCACGAGCATTCTGAAGGGATTGAATCACTTCTTGGGCTATAATAACTCCATGCAAAATCAATCTCTTGGGAACAAACCCAATTTATTCTTTTGAGATGATGCTAGGGAGTTTAATTTTGAGTCTATTTTCCAAGGCTTTGGTTAGGATCTTATATATCATATTACATAGGGAGATGGGGATATACTTTTCTAACTTTGAGGCTTTCTCATTTTTTTGGAATGAGGATAATAAATGTATTATTCACCTCTCTAAGAAGCATGCTCGAGTTTCTTGCCACTTCTAACGCATCCATTAATTCTTCTACAAATAGACCCCAACATTTCTAAAAGAAACCCATCTACTTCTGGGGATTTATTTGGCTGAAGTTGTGTTAGTGTGGCTTCAACTTCTACATAAGTCAAGCTATCATTCAAGGCTTTGTTTTGATCTTCACTAATTATTTTGGGGATATGTTGCAAAAGCTCATTTTGAGTCGAGAGTCATGCACCATCCCATGCCTCAAGCCAATTCTCTATACCTTTTTTCTTCCAAAATATTTCCTCTTTGGACAACACATATTCATATCCCATCATTAAATCTATTTTTCTAGGACAGTTATCTTGGGTTATACCATTTTTAATCACTTCTTTGTTTACTTCGCTCAACTCTTCTTCAATTTTTTCTTTGATTTGGATATGTTCTTAAAATGTGTATTATTCCATTCTAGTAGTCTTTTCTTTATATGCTTTAATTTTGACATGAACCAACACAACTTTAAACCCTCAAATACCTTTTCTTTGTACCAAGCATCTATGAGACTTAGAAATTTGCATCCTTAAACCACATATTTTCAAATTTAAATGGAGATCTTGTAGGTTTCTCATGCCCAATATGGTGAGCTTAATGGGATAGTGATCTGATCCCGAACAAGGGAGGATGTTGGCTTATAGTGTGTTAGGGAAAGTAGTAATATCCCCCAAAAAAATAATCTATCCAACTTCTGAGAAGTGTTGTTGAAACCAAGGCACCTATTTTTCCATGTGAAGACATTGACTTCGATATTGATCTCAAACATGTTATTTCATATTACCCAATCTTTACAGTAATTCAGATATTTGCATGGTATAGATAACCCCCCTCTTATCCTGTCTATGGAGGATAACATTCAAGTCTCCTCCTATAATTCTATGTATTTGGGGATGAGTATACAAAATAATAGCTAGCTCTACTCATAGCCATCTCTTGTCAAGGTAGAATATAGATCCATATACATTAACCAGAAGAAAGTTTTTGTTTCAAATCAAACTGCCAATTTTGTCACCAATCTAGTGATTGCTAGCCCCTAGTAGCTCAAATTTCACCAAGGTTGGATTCCAAATAATTCCCAAGTCTCTTAAGGCTCAATTTGATTACACTTCTACTCTCCAATTCTTAAAGTTTTTTATAAAAACTTCCATTTCTCCTAGGTTGAGTTTTTTTTCTTGCAACAAGATTACTTCAACCTTGGTCAAACCAACCCTACGCTTGATCAAGTGTCTTTACTAGGGGCATTTAAGCCCCTAACATTATACGAAAGGAGCATCATGGCTTCTTGAGAAGGGGGCTTCCCTTCCTTTCTTCTATTAGAGATGTTATTTGGAGTTGTCTCGTTGCTTCCCCATCTTTGTTTCTAACCTTAGTTAAAGATTTCCTACCTACTTTTTTAAACTGAGTTCTTTCCAAAGTCTAGTTTCACCTTGTTAGATGGAATTTGGTGGATGCCCAACTTTTCTTGCTCCAAAGCTTCAATCTTGTTGTTTGCAAACAAAGTATCATTCTCCAGATTTTCTATCTCCCCTTCTTCCAATAGCTCTTGAAGAAAGGCTTGTTTCTTTTCCACCATTTCTAAGGATTGTGTTATCTCCTTCTCATGAATCTTAGAGTCCTCCCTAGTGATTCCTAGAAAGTCACAAATTGTCTCTATTTTTTAGAGATCCTAATCTTTTGGGATATTGTTATTGGAATCCCTATTCACTGCTTTAAATCTCTCCTTAAATTTTTTCTGTTGGTGAAGCTTCCATTTATATTCCTCTCTTATCTATGTTTTCCTTTCTCTAGAGATTTCCAAAGTTGTTATTTATCCTTCTGATGGGAGCGATCATGACACTTGTCACTTATTTTAATTGGAGGTTTATTGTGTCCCTCTGTAAATCTGCTTCCACCAATAAATCAAACAATTCCTTCACGGCCATTTCAATTCTTTCCTTGTTTGGAGGATGGCATAGTGTTTTTTTTTTTTTTTTTTTTTTTTTTGGGGGGGGGGGGGTATATGTTTCTTCTCCTGACTCAATCAAAATCCATTTTCCCTTGTCATGGATGTCCACCAAGACTATGTTGTGTGGGGAAAGATTTCCATCCACATTGATGGGAATGTTATGGTCGTAGTAATTTGTTTGGAATCATGGCCCCAATATACAATTTCCTCTTCTAGGTTTTCATCAAAGGTGATTGATTGACACCATATGCCCTTCCCTGTTATGATTTTGAGAGTAACTAATGATTTTGAATCATCATCCAAATTGACGTGTATTTTTGGAATTTCCTCTATCTTTCGAAAGAAAAAAAAAATCTACTCTACCCCAATAAAGGATCTAATTGTGTTTCCTATCTTTTCTAGGGCTTCCATTCCCCAATATTCAGAGGGCAGGTTTTTTTATTTAATCCATCTAGGGGTTTTATGTTGGATGTGTTTGCTCGAATCAAAATTGGACTCCTAGTCAATGCAGTAAAAATTGAAGCCTTTGAAAAAGAAAGGTTCCATAGAGTATTTATGTCTTAAGAAATCTATTAATACAATTGACAATGAAAAATCCATGGTCTAAAGGTTTGATACTTACCCGGCCTACAAACAAATTAATCCACCACTCCGTTATCTTTTCCATAGGCCAATCTTCTCAACACCAATTGACAAACAATGTACAATGGTGGAGGTGCTCGCATATTGGATTAACGATCTTGGCCTTGATGACAAATGATTTGGTCTCATTTTGTGCCCTAGGTTCTTGTTTTCTTCTCCACTCATTATTTGCGCAATTCCTCCCAAACTTAAACATCGGAGATCCTTTGTTCAAATTTAGGTCATTTCCATTAGTTTTTTGTTTCACCCACCCTTCCTTATTGTCATCTTCTCTACCTTTGAATCTCCAAGCAAGTAATTTATGACATTCTACCTTGTGAATCAGCCTTCCTTTCCTAGTGGGATCCTATTAGCTCATGTGATGAATGGAGGTAGATTTAAATCTAAGCTAGTTCCAGAGGAGTCTTGGGATTCTTTCAACCATTTCATCAGTGTCTTGTTGAATGATTGTTGTCCATACTTGTTTATGCAATGGAGGCCTATAAAAACTACAAAAATTTGCAGTCTTAATATTTCTCCCAAAAATCAATTATTTTAGTCCACACTTGTATATTGCTATAATAAAATTTTACATTTACATAGTAGACCTTATGTGGACATATTCTGTAACTTTCCCTTCACCTACACCCCCCAACCTAGTTGAGCCCTTCTCAAAATGGTTGTCTACTAAAGTAGTATTCTCTACATATACAAATATACTATATGACACTATGTAAATTACTTAACCCCACTCCTACCCATTTCTATTAGAGTTGTAATGCAAAAATGCCCTAGTGTGTCCTACTAGACTACACTATCAAAAAGACAAGAAAACCATTTATCACCTTTGCAACCAAAAAAGTTGCCCAACACCCAACCACATTGAACCAACATCGTCGCCAGTTGTTGCGTCATCGTCCTCATTTGCATCCTCCGTCAAGGTGCAAGCCCAACTATTGTCTTCAATTTCTACCCCTTCCACACATCCTTTCAAGAACTTAAAGTTGATTCTAGCTTGGTTATGCCTTTCCTAGGCATTCATCTCCACACCTCACACTAAAAACACTTGCAACTCCTTGTCATCTTCCTCACCCAACTTTGGCCAACATCGAGAATAAGGCCTACCCAAGGATGGCACCAAAGATATAGCCCTTCAAACCACCAAATCACCTTTTCCATACCAATTATGTCACCAACATATCCACCATCTTCTCTAACTTGACAAAGTCCAAGAGCATAGCCACAAACATGTAGGCTACATAAGGATTGAGGGTGAACCCACAATAGTGGGTTACACTTTTTCGGAGGAAGCAATTCCTCACGAAATTCGCAAGGGGGAGAATTTAGTCAAGCACTTTCGATAGAAAGTACCTAATTGTTTTGATCGAAACTACCTATTTTGCTTAGTTTTGATCGAATCTAACTCAGTTTCGATCGAAACTAACTAGTCAAAATTTTACTATAGTGTTTACCCATATGCATGTTAAATTAAGAAAGTACTTTCGATTGAAACTAATTAGTTTCGATCGAAATTACTTTCTATCGAAACCCTCTAAATAGAGGCCATTTGCAGAGGCTAACAAAAATTTGTAGTTTTCATGGCTTCAGGGCTCAAGCGCAGGGCTCAAACGGAAGAATAGGGAGACGTCCTTTTGCACCACACAAGCACTCTGAACAAGATTTCTAACGAATATAGATTTGATAGTTTTTAAATTAATTAGGTCAATGTTTTTTTACATGCATCAAATGTAGGTTTTTTATCCAATACAAACCTCCAAGTTTGACATTCAATGAAAAATAGTAGAAAAGAGAAAAAATTTGAAAAATAACAGTGCCCTCCGGCTTCGAATCTACTTTCTATCAAAAAAAAATTTCAATTTTGATAAATACACAACAAGTTATAAGCTATGCAGTCAAGGTATGTCAAAATTACGGTTTACTCTACTTCAAACGTTCATAAAATATGCAATAATCATGATAATGTCGTCAAACCAATTGCATGCCCAAAACCAAATTCGAAAGAAGCGCATTGATATTTATTTTAGAAAAAAAGTTATGCTCTATGAAGTCAATGTAACTTTTTGAAAATGACGTTTTCAGCAACATAGCAGTTTTAGTGGGAGGAAAAAAAAACCATTCAAATCAATTCAAAAAAAAAAAGAAAAAATTATATTTAGAATCTAGACAGAAAATCCTAAAAGACTCTAGTTTACTTCATCTTCTGATTTCAAACGGTTTAACGACAATATGCATCTAAATCTGAAAGTTTTTTTCAAAATGTAGACTTCAATGTCCGTTTAGGCAAAAAAGTGTAACCCACTATTGTGGGATCACCCTTGATCATGTAATGTTTTTTGCCACCTAAATATTTATCACCTAGAACCAGACAAACAACATGCAACACAACCTCACCCATGACTTAAAGACCTTCATCAACCTTCACTCAGAGACATCGCCATACAATGACGTGTTTTCTTAGCAAACAAACAAATGGAGGTGTCCATATTACCTGTCAAACCCACCACATGTTATGATGTAGCTATTATGATCTATTGACTTCTTTAAAAGTCACCCTATGCACTTATGCTAACGTTGGTTGTCCTCCAACTCCTCTACAACCTTTCATAATGGATATTATCCCATCCAAGTGCATGGGACATGCAAGGATTTATGAGTGGTGGCACGCCTCCTCTCGTCAATCTACAGTTGATATGACCATTCACACCTCCACGCCAAAATCAACTGCCACCTTGGAAAACTCATCCTTCGGCTCATTTCCTTCATGATACACATGGGCGATCGCGAATTCTTTAAAGAGTTTTATTTTCTCCAATATCTAACCAAGCACTCTCGCCAACTTCCAATTCGCCATTTGATGTGTCTGGATCACATTGCCCATAATTTGGACGCCATCCAAATGAAAATGATCACATTGCAAAGCTCTACATACCCTAATCCCCACAAGAGTAGAATAAAATTCTACTTCATTATTGGAAGCAATCCCCAATGTAGCTCCAACAATCCAAAGAATCCAACACTCCGAAGAATCCAACCCTCGTTATTCCTCACCATGCACCATGTGTCGGCTAGTCCAGGATTACCCTGAACAACCCCATCAAAATTGCTCTTCAAACCATCCTTTATTCAATGGTTGTCACTCCACAACCTTCCTTGGGTTAAAAGACAAATCAACCTATCAAGCCTTATAAATAGGGGTAATGGTAATTAGTTTTCTATTTAAAATATTAACCTTATTTTTTTTAATTTATGTAATTTCATTTTAAGATTTTTTCATAATTTTAATTGACAATTTTATAATTTTATATTAATTACTTTATTTTTTAATATATATAAAAACAATACTAATAGTTAGATTATATGTTCAAAAAATAAATAAAGTTAAAATTTTAATTTGTTTTTAAGGTCTTCAACCCATGGCCCTTCACACAAGTAAGGCATTGTCTTATTAATTAATTAATTTTTTTATTTTTTCAAATGGTAGAAGTTTATATATAATTAACATTTTTAATACAATTCAATAAATAAAAATTTTGTTTATTAATTATTGTATTTTTATAAAAAATATTTAGTTCTAAAAATTTATTTATTCTCTAAATTGATTTAATTACTCAATAGAAACTATTAATTTAATTATCAAACTTATAAAATAAATATTGAACTTTTAAATTCTAAAAATTATTCAAATCTTAAATTAATTTAATTCAAAAAATTACATCTTAATACTGACAAAATTTAATTATTAAGTTTTTTTTTTTCTCAATTCTTCTTAGTCCCACACCACCAATTCTTATGTTCCTTTCACCTTGTTACTCCTCTATTTATACTATGCTTTCTCTTGTTTAGTTTACAATCAATTAATTATTTTATTCCTTTATTTAATTTTTAAAATATGTTTTAGGATAAATAATTATTCTTCTATTTAATTTCTAAAATATGTTTTAGGATAATTCAAAATAAATATTCTAAAAGATAAGATAAATCTGACATAAAATTTTAACTTTTATGAAAAAATAATAATTTTAAATTTAATTTAAGATAATGATAATTTTAGATTGAATTTAAAGATAAATTTGATACCATGAAGATAATTATAATACTTTATTTTTATCATGAAAATAAACAATTATTTTTTCCATTTAAAAATAAACTTTTATCCTTTTCAATTTATTTTAATTTTGAATCATACTATTAAAATATTTTTAATTATCATTATTTAATAATTTATTATTTAAAAAACTAATTGCTATTTTTATTTAGTAAAGCAGTGTTTTAGTAACCATTATCATTAACTTTTGCTTAATTTATTAGATTACCATTATTTATTATTTATTATTTTCATATATTAACATATCATCTTAATGCATCATCTCAATGTGATAAAAAATAAAGAAACACTTCTTTTTTTAAGGTAAAAAATCAAGTAAAACTTATTCAGTGCCATGATTCTGAATTATTGTATCTCGTTAGACCAACTAATCCATGTTTTATTGGGCATCCAATTTGTACAAAAAAATTCTAAAAGAAAGCAATGAAACAAGAATGGAAAGTCTAATTGCTGAACACCATAGCCAGGATCAATCATTTTATTTGACCTGCTTTACAAAGAGCAACAATCAAGTACAGTAAACTTACAAAACAAGAAACACTGTATGTTAAATCTTCAATAATGCAATAGTAATATTAACCGATTGCACATATACAAGAATCCAAGCAAATGGACATGTTAGCAACTTCACAAGGGTGGTATTTGTTTTAGCACTAATAAAACCTACATCAGAAATAATTTAATTATACAAAATCAGACTAACTTTATTCGAAGGAGAGAATTTTAACAAACTATAGATGGAAGACCGTAATTGATACATGCTTTCTTTTTCTCTATTTTCTTCTTTCAGGCAATCAAAATGCCTTTTCTCTTTATAGTAATCCATTTGATACAGTTTCTTAGTTAGTTTCTGCAAATAACCCATTGATAAGATAGTATCGAGGCAGGCATTCTCTTTTTGCAACCCTGTTGTGAAAAACTGTGGTCGTGCACCACTGTCCTCTGAGATCACAATATAGCCATTTTCACCACTCTGGTATTGCAAACTGTATGGTTTAAGGTCCATAAAATATGTACTTGCAGCCTGTTCAGATTGACCATAAAATTCTTGAGCAAAAAGTTTAACTCCTACATCTGTTCCTTGCTTATGCATATACCCAAGGAATATAGGATCGGCAACCACGGTAAGCTCATTTATGGTGCATATCTGCATAGATGTTTCACAAAATCATCTTTCAAACTTCCAATATCGGAACATTTAAACAATCTTATAGCATAAATTCGATGATAAGAAAGAACTAAATGACAATCAGCCAAAAGGATTTCAATATAAGACGCCATATATAAGATATTAGTCGACTTCGCAGGGATTTTCTAGGAAAAGCATTGAGCCACTCTTCTAGATTACTGGGAGGTCTGTTTATAGGATTTAAATGCCCTTTATTTTGGAATTTATCACAAGATCTGTTTTTTTTTTCGAGGTCTCTTCTTACACCACTGCAAGTGTTCAACCATTACTTTTATCAATATGGCTGTATTGTAAATAAAGCATTACCCTTTACAAGGTTACCAAGTTTTTACCATCTTTCTTGGGTGAAATTTACTGTGTTTCTTGTGTCCCGACTCCTAATCACGCCAGCACTACACTTGAAATACTTGCAATTAATCTAGAGTAATTGCAACCCATCATATTTATCACGTTGCTTCCTGTGTTCACCCACAAATTTTTAAAATATGGTCTCGATATCCTTTTCTAGATCCTTAGCCCTTTTTAATTCTAGTAGAGACAGAAAAATAAAGAGCGCATACAGGCTGAACATATTATATTTAATGTTGGGTATTTTAAATTCTCTTTAAGATTTATTTTAGATGTTTAATTTTACACCATAATGAGAGGTTTAAAAAAAAAAATTTATAACCTTCTCAGGGTATCAATGCCGTCCTTCAAAACCAGGCTATGCTCTGTGAAGGAAAGGCCTACTATTTTGGGGTCATCTGTTCATTTTTTACGTAAAGCCTCTTTGGTGAAAGTAGGCTAGTCTCTACACAATATTTGATGAAACAAAAATAGGATTTTTCCTTGCACTTACGAAAGGTACATTTATTACGATCCTGAAATTTTGCTTCAGTTTTTCCATTTTTAAACCAGGGTAATCGAATTCCATTTACACTTTCACCATAAAATTTAAATGTAATCCTACTATGATCCCAATATAAAGTGGTCCTAGCAAAAGCTATGCTTAGATTCAAGCTAAATAGATAAATATTTAGCATGATCTGACCCCTGCTGCAGAATTTTAACAGTAGTCACAATGGTTAGAATTGCAGTTGATAAATTTTTTCATAATTTAGAATATATATATATATATATATATATATATATATATTGAAGGAAACATATGCAGGGACCAGGGAATGAAACCATTAGATATTTAATGCTGAATTATCTGGAAATATTGTTTGAAATTGTTGCCATTGATGTCAAAGGGTTCTATGTTTATGATGCTTTGAGTTTTGAATGCCTATGAAAAAAAATAATAATAATAATAATTTAATTTATGCTACCTGACCTATGCTTTTAAGTTTCGTGCCCAGCTTGTGAAAATAAAATCAAAATTAAAATTATCTGTAATTTGGGCCAACCTTCCCCATTGCGGCACCCACTTTAGTGGTATTTGCTTTAAGAAATATAAATATCATTTTCCGTTTCAGCCAACCCCATCTTGGGTGCCCACTTTGGGCAAGCAAACAAAAATCAAATAAATATTATTTCATGCCCATGGCCAACCTGTTTTGAAGAAGTGCATAGATTGGATAAAGGTGTAAAAGAAAGTTGAAAGATGCCAACTCAAATTTCAACTATACTCAAATCTGAAAATATATCAACTCAGAAAACTCTCAAATATTTAGACAGTAATTGAATGACAACAGCTAAGAGATAGACCGGTTCATATTCAACATATAACAGCATTTATGATTACAATCTTTATCTCAATAAGAATAGCTATGAAGTCTGGTTCGCCTGCCTGGGACCCTGGTTCGAATAGGGTTCGAACTGGTTCCTGGTTTGGGTCCGGTTCTCCTGTGGGTTCAAACAGGGTTCGAACCCAGGCAGGCTGGTTTGTCTGAGCTAAACCCAAGTTGAACCAGGGCAGACCTGGGCAGACCAAGTGCGAACCAGGTACATTTCCACAGAGAAACATTCTATAATATAGTACGGGAAACAATTATTACAGAATTTGAATAAGATCTTTAACATTACAAAATAAAATTTGCTGAAGTTCAGATATTTATTACATCAAATTAAACTAGCCCTAAAGATTTCTTCCAGTGAAATTTTTATATCCAATTGCTGATAATGACCCCTGTCCGATTAATTGCAAGCTCTCTATAGTGATAAATTATATTTTAAACATTAAAAAATATTTTCAATAGGTGAAGGGAGTTGCAAGCTACTTTTTTAATATTTTTCAAGTAGGATGTTAATTACAAGCAAACAAGTTCTCTGTACAGTGAAAAAGTAACAAGCGTTTGAGGACTTGGAAAGCGAGAATGTTATTGGTTCAGTTGATCCCATCGGCATTGGCACTGTTTGTGAATCAACTACTGCCTTTGATGATGAAGAAGAAGAAGATGAAGATTTAGATAATCCATTAGATGATTGAAACGTAGTATAAAGTTCCAATTGTTGAAAGTTAAGACTCAAAACAATGATACTTGAACTCAATATTATTATTTTAATATTTTGATGTTGATATGATGCTATGGTTACAAGTTTATGGTGTTTTTGTTGTTTTTATGATACTATGTGACATTCTAATCTTAATTCATGCTTCTAGGCTATATATATATATATATATATATATATATATATATATAATTTTTACCTGTTTTTGTACTAACGAACCCAAACCCTATTTCAAAATTTTGCAATACCGGCAAACCGGTTCTTCAAACCCGAATCGGAACCGGCAACTTAGAAGAATAGTACTAGACCCAAGTATAACTAAACATATGACCCTCCCCAGAAAAAATCATTAAATATACAGCTTATCAATATTCAAGTCTTAAAAGGAACCTAGTAAATCTCACCCTAGGGAGTCACAGTTTAATACTGATTCATATTTGATCAAAATGTTGATATGGAAATGTCAGAGAATAGGTTTGACCTCAGACTACCTTGATCTTCTCCACAGTCTAATTTATTTAATATTGGCAAATTGTGCCAACGACACAGAATTCTCTTAAACAAATATACACTGAAGACGGAAATGAGACTTTAGTACAATCTACACTTTCAATCTAAGTTGCCGGTTCAAGTTCGGGTTCAAAGAACCAGTTCACCGGTACAGCAAAATTTTGAAATGGGGTTTGGGTTCGTTTGGGTTTGTTAGTATAAATTTTAAAAACACACACACACACATATATATATACAGCCTAGAAGCACTAATTAAGATTAGAATGTCACATAGTATCATAAAAACAACATAAAACCATAAACTTGTAATCATAGCATCATATCAACATCAAAATATTAAAATAATAATATTGAGTTCAAGTATCATTGTTTTGACATAAACAATTGGAACTTCATACTAAGTTTCAATCATCTAATGGATTATCTAAATCATCTTCTTCTTCATCATCAAAGGCAGTAGTTGATTCACAAACAGTGCCAATGCCAATGGGATCAGTTGCACCAATAACATTCTCACTTTCCAAGTCCTCAAACGCTTATTACTTTATCACTGTACAGAGAGCTTGTTTGTTTGTAATTAACATCCTACTTGAAAAACATTAAAAAAATAGCTTGCAACTCCCTCCACCTATTGAAGATATTGTTTAATGTTTAAAATATAATTTATCACTATAGAGAGCTTGCAATTAATCAGACAGGGGTCATTATTAGCGATTGGACATAAAAATTTCACTGGAAGAAATCTTGAGGGCTAGTTTAATTTGATGTAATAAATATCTGAACTTCAGACACTGTTTTGTAATGTTAAAGATCTTATTCAAATTCTGTAATAATTGTTTCCCACACTAAATTATAGAATGTTTCTTAGTGGAAATGTACCTGGTTCGCACTTTGTCTGCCTAGGTCTGCCTTGGTTCGACCTAGGTTCAGCCCAGACGAACCAGCCTGCTTGGGTTCAAACCCTCTCCGAACCCACAAGAGAACCAGTCCCGAGCGAGGAACTAGTTTGAACCCTGTTTGAATTAGGGTCCCAGGCACGCGAACCAGACTTCATAGCTTTCAATCCATTCTCAAACCTATATGTTTAACTTGCTGATTCCACTAACTCCAACAATGGCTAGGTCTAAGCAATGCCTCCATTGGCTACTAACATTATTATCCCTTCAATATGGCACCAGGTCAGATCTGGCTGATTTGAGGTGATTAGGCGCCTTGAAGTAGGACAAAACTTTCCCAAAATGTCTCCTCCTACTACATTCTGGCAACTCCATCCAGCGATCAGGTTGATATAGGCTACCTTAGGATCAGCTACTTCATTCAAAAGCTATATGCTAATAGACAAAGCTTTCAAAATATCCCTTCTTTTATTGTACTATATCTTGCTTACTATCTTCTATAGCTCCTACCTCTCTCGCATATTTGAGTTTTGTCTCAGTGAGCATCCAAAACATTCAATGCTGGGAAAGACCAAATCATGCCTATATATAGCATAATAGCAGCCTCAAATAAGTCAGCAACAAAAGGAAAAAACGACCAAACTCTAGACCGCCAAAAGACATCAGGTCGGCCCAATAAAAACCAACTAAAGAAAATTAAAACCTAATAAAAAGACCACAAGTCAGCCTACAGAGGCAATTTTATTAGCAATTATTTATAATTTTATTCGCTTACTTATTCAGTTGAAAACTTGAGGGAAACTCAGGCTCATCACAGTCCTCCCATACCAAATTGCTTATCCTCAAGCAATTTTAGGTTGGGATGTTCAAAAATATCAACCCCCTCCCATGTTGCATCTTTGGGGGATAGTCCCATCCATTTCACCAAATATTCAGGGATGACCTTATTCCTTAACCTCTTCTCTCTCACATCTCGCACTGCTTCAGATTCAAAAATTATTTCGCCTTCATAATAAAGTGGAAGTAGCTCTTGGGAAGGAGTGATTCACTGTCCAAGTGTCTTCTTAAGGCATCAAATGTGAAATGTATTATGAATTCAGCTGTCAGCTGGAAGTTCCAGCTCATAAGCTATTGTACCAACCTTCCTTACCACATTTTAGGGTCCATAAAAACATGGTCTCAACTTCTCATCTCCGTTCCCTTTGATAGATGATCGTCTAGAGGGCAGCAGCCTCAAAAACACCAAATCACCAACCTCAAAGACTATTAAAATTCGATGTCTATCAGCATATAGCTTTTGCTGATTTTGAGCTTGCTAAAATTGTTGTTGAGAGCTTTCAAAATATCCCTGCTTTCGTTGTATCATATCCTTCACACTTGACAATATACTATCAGACAAAATCAAATCTACAAATGAAGTAGCATCACAACCTTAGATTGCTTTAAAAAGAGTCATACCAATGGACATATGATGAGTTGTGTTGTAGCAGTACTCTCCTGGATGTAACCACCTGACCCATGTTGACTGCTGTCCCATGACATAGTTCCTTAAAATGCCTTCTATCTACTTGCTCATGATCTCTGTTTGTCCATCAGTTTATGGATGATAGCAAGTACTATGTATCAGTTCAATACTTGTCAAATGAAAGTGTTCTTGCTAATGAGAAACCCACTATCCTTGTCACTTACAATGTTCTTCAACAATCCAGGAGTCTAAAAACTTTCCCTAAACACAGGTCTGCCACTTGAGAAGCCTTAAATTTTGAGGATGTGGCATGAAGGTGTCCATATTTTGTAAGTCTATCAACAAACACATATAGACTGTCCTTACCTTGAATCATTGGCGACCCCATAATAAAATCCATGGATGTGCTCTTCCATTTCTGACTCGGGATAGATAAAGGGGCATGTGCACCCAGATGGTGAATAGAAAAGTGGCCACTCACAAAAAAAAACCCAAAAAATGACACTGATGTGTGTGGGTTATTCGAAAATTCAAATAACCCGAACGCGTTATGGCTCGGAAAATCCAATCCATAATGCGTATGCAGTTTTTTAAATAAAACCGCAATCGGGATTCTAAAAAAACCACAGCGCAAGCGCAAATTTATGACCATAATTTTTTAAAAACCGGTTGACACCAAAAAAATAGCAAACATTCTAAAAAACCAAAAGAAGCCCGATCATGTTTTTGTTGCTATCAACCAAGTCAAGATGCCAGGACATTGAAGAGGAAACACACTAGCTCCCATGAAATAATTGTGTGAAGATGAAGGTCTTGCAACTCTTCTTCTCTTCTAGGTGAATATTGTGAGAATATTAGGTGAACCAAGTAGAAAGAAAATGTGTGCATTACGAAATTGTGCCCAGAAAAGAACTGATGGAGTAGACCACTTGGAAACCTTTGTTTCTATTTTCTAACAAAGCTTACACAATTAGAGTGTAACGAGCTTGACTACCTCCTTCTGGATAACCCAATATGAACAACTTTTCTAATTCTGAAAATTAAGAGATTTGATATTTTTTCCAAGAACAATTATATAATTCTTTTTTGTAATTCCCAAATAAGTATGAAAACAACCATCCAAGATGAATCTAATCCAACGTTTCAATATGAATAACAACCAATACAATTTCACAGGAAAAATAAATAGCATCTACCTCCAGCCTATGGATTTGTCAAACTCAATACGGCATCTATCAAACAGATACATCACGGCAATGATATAAATAAAGTCCAACCTTGTAACCAACCGGCTGCCAGCAGATTTCAAAAACGCCACCATATTATCTCTCTACGTGGTGCTAGTAAATTACCACTCCACGAACCAGTAGCGACAACCAAAGAAAACTCACGCTGAGGAAGGGACTGCAAACCAGTCAAAGCCAAACGAAATACTTCCTTCCACTTCCTAAAACTGAACCATACAAGCACAATTCACCAACATGGAACGTTGATTCAAAGTGCATACAAATTCTGAGAATAATTCGTTCTCAGCCAAAATATAACCTCCAAACCCTTGAAACGTCTGCAACAGACCAAACTCCACAACTGCCAAAAAAATATTCAACTCCAATACAATAAGATCTCAATCCATAAACCAAACAATAAATCTCTAGTTCAATCACCAGCAAGCTCTAATCCGATCGACCTCTTAATGCAGGCCCCAGTTCAATGTGAAAACCAATTTTAGAATTAATTACACTCTTCATGTGCCAATTAATTATCAGTAATCTTCCTCAAATAATAATCTCCAAAATAAATCCAATTCTCTCCTTAGCCACAGAAATACAGTAGAGAGATCTTGCAATTGTTTACCTCAGCACAATTGCAGCAGTGAAGAACTTAGAAACCCTAGCCCAAGGCTCAAGAAGAAAAATTATA
>MU225692.1:587182-607901 GCA_018584345.1 Thuja plicata
TTGTTTGACAATATTCCTTGAGTAGAAAAATCATCTTTCTCCATCATTTAGCAAAGGATATTACAGTGGTATCAGAACTTGCCTGCAAGTGTTTGACAAATTGTCAAACATCCAAAATTAAACCACAATTTAGTGTTTGTCAAATTTAGAGCCACAAGGGGTTCTTACATATCAGAATGGTAAATTAAAACAAATCAAGTGAAAAACACAAGAGACTCAACACAATTACCTTGGGAAAACCTCCTGACAGGAGGGGAAAAAACCCAGCATCAAATAGATTATCTATTATTGTCCTTCAAGATCAAATTACACAACTCACAGTTTGATGATTTGTTGAGGATCGTAGATCAACGAAGCAAATCAAAATATATCGCCATTCAAGGAAGTATTGCCAATGAAGTAGACCTCATATCTGTTCTTAGATTGCTGCCCTAGATCAGAATGATGATAACTGTTCAATCCTAGATATGAATCAGATCTGAAATGTCAAATGTATTATAACTCGCTGTCAAAGTGTATGAATATTGCCTTTAATATTTGTTGTGTATGCACACCCAGATGTGTATATATTGCAGTCTGAATATATATTGTATGCACGCCCAAATGTCGATGAATTAGACCAGTTCTCAGTATCTCAGTCCTATATATATTCGCTGCTACACATAATGAAGTTGCCACCATGAATTCGCTGTCCAATATGATACTCAGATCATAAAGTTGCTGCCTTGGATTAGACGTGTGTTCGCTGTTTTGGATTAGAACAGATTGCTTGCTTGAAGAATGAGCTGACTCGTGAATGGGATAGTTTGCATATCTTGAATCAGATCGCCTTTGTTTTGTATATATTTACAATAATCAAATCCTCATATATATGAGGTAGAACAATTACAATGCAAGGTCGGCCTCCGAGGCCGACCTTGAAATCACAATAAAACCTTTCATTTATATTGACGCCATAATTGGGCACAACCCATAATTAATTCAATTTATATTATTTTAATTCTCTAATTAAAATAACTACCATAAATAAATTATTTAATTCTCTAATTAAATGATAAATTATTTAATTCTCCAATTAAATAATTTAATCTCACAATATATTATTTAATTCTCCAATTAAATAATTACTTCATCCAATCTCACAATTAAATATATTATTATTTAATTCTCCAATTAAATAATTAATTCATTATTTTAATTCTCCTAATTAAAATAATAAATTATTTAACTTTCCAATTAAATAATTAATCTCACAATAGATTATTTATTTAATTCTCCCAATTAAATAAATAATTAATCCATCCATAGATAATATTATTTAATTCTTCAATTACATATATTATTTAATTCTCCTTAATTAAAGAGAATTAAATAATAAATTATTTAATTCTCCAATTAAATACTTCATCCAATCTCACAATTAAATATATTATTATTTAATTCTCCAATTAAATAATTAATTCATTATTTTAATTCTCCTAATTAAAATAATAAATTATTTAACTTTCCAGTTAAATAATTAATCTCACAATATATTATTTATTTAATTCTCCCAATTAAATAAATAATTAATCCATCCATAGATAATATTATTTAATTCTTCAATTACATATATTATTTAATTCTCCTTAATTAAATAATTAATGTATTTAAATTTATTAATTCAATATTTTAATTCTCCTAGTTAAAATAATGTGAGGCTAGAATCCAATCTAGCTACCAAACATTAACACAAGCACATTCAATCATATTAGGCCAAGTGTACCATTTTCTCATTAGTTCTCAAAAGCATTGTAATTTTCTTATTGGCCCACAAGGTGATGCCTTCATGTAATTGGATAATAAGGTGGCAACCCTAACTAGGGTTTGTAGGGATGAATCTTGGCCCTTCATTGTATTTGAACATCTATAAGAGGCCAAAGCCTTCTCATTTGTAGCTCATTAGAATAGGAGACTAGATTAGGCTAGCTAAGAGACAGACGTTGCTATAATGCTATCAAAGTGATTGATAATTCATTGTTGGTTTTCATAGTGGATTACTTAATGTTGCTTTGAAGTGTTCCATGGTTTCTTCAACCCTCACTTGGAACAGATTTCATTTCATGTTGTTTAGAAGTAGCTTAGTTGAGTGAAAGAAATTGTGGATGTTTACTTATTTGACTCGAACAAAACTAGGCCACTAGCCTCTTGCTGATGGTAAGAGTGCCTTGTGTGGTAAGCTAATGACTGTACTTAACTTCAATTGATATTCAATCTTTAGTTTGCATCCATTGATGTGAATGAAGAGGAGATATTGATATTGAAATCATTCGAGTATACCTTAGAAGCTTGCACTAGGTGGGTGGAAGTCGCCAATAAAACCGCATCTAGTAGAGTCCAACTCATCCATGCTTCCTTCCATTCATAGTTATAAGTAGAAGTTAAGTTTAAGTTGAAGTTCAAGTGGGAGTTGGCAAAATCAAAACCATACTTTCATTGCACATTGTGAACCTACACCTTTAGAAGTGCAAGTAAGTTGATATCCATTGGATGAACAAGTGTAAGACCCCTAAGTGATTACCAATAAATCACATTATTTCACTGAGCAAGTATCCACAATAGAAGAACCTTGAAGTCATTTCATGATCTTACTTTGCAAGCTTAGCATAAGAAATGACCTTATTCAAGACAGAGTTGAATATTTAGTGTTTCACCTTGAAACATTGAGTGTTTGATTCTGCATGTTGTAGTGGAACAAAACTCACATCAACAATTCCTAAATTTTAGGGATTGACTAGAAGTTGAATAGAATGCATCAAGGGGTCTCGGGGATCATTTTGGAGGTTTTAGTTGCAGTTCCTATTTTTTAGGAAGGATCCCTATTTTTTAGGAGGGGATTGTCAATTCACCTGCTATATTTAGACATCACGAGGATGGTATGGGCATTAGCAATTTGCAGTTTGGAGTCCAGGTGATGGATTTATGAATAAGTTTGAAATAATTAAGTTTGGGCTAATGTTTAAATTTAAATAAAATAAAGTGGTTTAATAAAGTCACTTTATATCATAATAAAATATAATAAAGTGGCCCCCTCCATGGCACACCTCCCTAGGAGCATAAGTTATAAGTTGTTTTTAAAAAGTGGTCATTTTATTGATGAGAAATAAGGCCTCGGGAGGTTCGAACCTCTAGAGGAAAAATAAAATCAAATAAAACACATTAAAATAAAGCATGGAAACCCTAAATGGATTGAACTTCTTGGAGGGGAAAGGAACAGAATTAAAAGGAGTTTGTAGCAGCCATTTCATTCAAGTTTTCATTTCTACATCAGCATTTTGGGGTTTGAGCTTTGAGAAGGGTTTGAACAACAAAGTTGGCTTCCAGGAACGAAAACTCTTGGGAGAATAGGGAGTTGGACGAAAATCCAGCTCTCTTGGTGATAGGATTCAGCATAGATCAGATTGGGAATTAGAGTAAAATCTCCTGAATTAGAATTGTTAAGGACAGATCTCAGATATCAATTTGCAAATCAGAGATTGGACAGCGTAATTATCACAACTCAAGTGTCCATAACCTAGCCCTACAGCTCCAGGCAGACACCCACAGACTTCCCTAGTTGGACGTTAGTGCTAGGCAGCAGCAATCAGTGTAAGAAGTCAGAATTTCTTTGGTTTGGCTTCAGCAGATTAGGTACAGTTGAGGAGAAGTCAGAATTGCAAGTCAAAGCATATCAAATTTTGTTACTGACTGTACACTCTAGATCCCTATAGCCTAGTATGGGTATGTAATCAGACATTTGAAAAAAAAAATCAGAATTTAATTCGCTCCAAGTGAATTATTTGTTTGTTGTTTCCTTTCATTATTTTATCAAATTCTAGCATTGCATTCTCTTATCACAAAAAAATAAGAAAAACCAAATATTGCAAAAACAAAAAAAACAAGAAACTCAAAGAAAATCAGAATACAGTGCATAAGACGGTTGGGGATCTTTCAGTGGCATAAGAGTCTAGTCTTGCCAGCTTGAGGGTTTTGTGGCCACTTCAATGCATCTTGGAAGGATTGAGGCATAAAGCTATTACGTTCACATGAGAGCACAGAGCCAGTTGGATCTTCATATGACAACTTCAGCAGATAAGGGTGATTTGCATGAGGGTAGTAGGAATCCCCGACAAAGAGGGAGACAGAATCAACAGGATGATCCAAAACGTGAGTTGTTTAGGACTCTTGTCAATACACAGCCACTGATTGCACATGCCCTGGAATGAATAAGTGGGACCCTGGACAGATTGGGTTTAGAACGCCCTAGGGATAGGCATGACAAACATGACAAGCATAGTAGATCATAATTAGTTGCAGGGAGTCATGGGAGTAGCAAAGCTCCATCTTCATTAGACAATGCATTTGATTCTCCTCCGCGTGGTAGGACAGTTGACAGATCTATGCAGCCCTATTATCCACCTAGAGAGGAGCCACCACCGAATGATCCACTTGAGGGTGGAGTTTTAGGATGTGGTTATGGAAGCTAGTGATGAGTGGGCACGCCTCCCAAAGCATGTAACAAACTTTCCCTCTTTGTTTAGTATTGTGCACAACGTAGGGACAGTATGAACCTTGAAGAACTGTGGTGATAGGCATCCTAGAAAGCAGCATAATGGTGACCTCAAGCAAGCTACTAGCAAGCTCACTTTATCTTCCTTTGATGATAGTGGGGAGCTCAGTGCATGAGCTTGGGTGCACAAGCTTGACATCTACCTTTCACTTAAGCCAATGCCTAAGGATGATGCTATTCAATTTGCAGTGCTACATTTAGAGGGTGTGGCTTATGATTAGTGGCATCATGGTTTGGTTAACCAAAACCATGGACTCATTCATTCTTACAAGGAGTTCACTGAGCGGTTGATTGTCATATTTGACCATAAGGATGTTGAGTTGTACTACAGAGACTTAGCACTGATGTGACAGACTCGACATGTTGAAACTTATATTTATGAGTTTAAGCACATTGTTGTTATGGTTCCAGAGATGTTTGCTAAATGTGCGGTGATGCTATTTATTGAGGGATTACATGAGAGGTTATGGGGTTTGGTCAGGGCTCTTAAGCCTAGGACTTTGGAGGAGGCTATTCAAACTAGCTTAGACGTTGACACCTCACCACCACCTACTTCTTATCAACGGGATAAAAAGTTTCCCAAGATCTCCAAGTCATTTTAGAAGGCTTTTACACAGTGCAAGAGTGTGCCACCACCTCCCAGGATGGATCAAGAGACAGATAATGAGTTGAGGAGGAAACATTGCATCTCTTATAAGGAGCCTTGGGAGCCTAGACACAGATGCCTGGGGAAAGACAAGATGCATCTCATAGAGGTTACTTCTAATGTAGATGATGAGCAAATACAAGATAAAGGTTCAGAGGGCAATGCATTGGACACGTCCAATGGTACTATTGCCACCCTTTCAGGAGTTCCTAAGAATTTATCCCTTTCACCTAAAGGGAGTGATTAAGGGACAGTGTGTGACTTGCCTTGTGGACACTGGTGCTACACATAATTTTATAGATGAGGGATTAGTTGCTAGGTGTGGATTGCAAGCAGAGGATTTCCCTAGTTTTAGTGTGATAGTTGCAAATGGTTTCACTATGCGGTGCACCAGGAGAGTCTCACAACTTAGCATACAGATGGGACATTACACCTTGATAGATGACTTCTATGTTGTAGTTCTTGGTGAGATTGATGCAGTATCGGGCATCCAATGGTAATAGTCACTTGGTAGGTACATACAAGATTTCAAGAGGATGGAGTTAGAGTTCATGGCGGATGGTAAGAAGGTTGTGCTTAAGGCTCTTTCTGATGGAGGGCCTATGGTGGTTTCAGCTCGTAGGATGCAGTCCCTATTCAGACATGGAGATGTTGCTTGGGCGACACAGTGTTTCATTTTGTCCAAGTCACCTTCTTCACAAACCGAGTGGTCATTCCATATAGATGGATAAACAGAATTAGACAAGCATAGCCTTGTATTGGGTGACATTCCTCCTAAGGTACCACCAGACCCTTGGTTTTGAGCGTGTGATTGAACTTGAGGAGGGCGCTAAGACCGTGATTACTACTCCCTATTGTCATCCTAAGAAATTTAAGAATGAGATAGACAAGACCATCCGTGAGCTACTGGATATGGGGTACATCAGGCCTAGTTCTAGCCCCTTTGATTCTTTTGTAGTGCTGGTGAAGAAGGATGGCACTATGCGCATGTGCATTGAATAAGAGAACAATCAAGAACATGTATCTTATCACACGCATAGATGAGTTGTTGGATTAGCTCCATGATTTAGTGTATGTAATGTCCCCTTCTAGATTAAGCCACAAATCACAATTCGTAATAAGTCAAAGTTAAGGGAGATGGCTTAAAAAAAATTATTTCTTTGTTTCATTCCTGATTATAACCCTAAACTACATGGGAGACACTATTGCATGTATATATCTATACAAGTTGATAGTATTAATTAGCTTAATATATATGGGGACTTAAATGCAATCTTTCTATGCTATTGAACAAATTTTTAACATAGGGATTGAGTCGTGATGGATTTGGCCAAGCCAACCCCATACTAAGCCCAAGAAAAGAACTTTCACCCCCTTGGCCTCGGTGGCAGGACTTTGACATCCACACGAAGTGGTCTACTTAGTCGGGTGCTTGCCTTGCTTCCGATATATGCTTCATCCATTATAGTTGATTAGCTCAGCATAGTAGGCACAATAGAGAGATCATAGTGGGGTTCTTGACTTGCCCATTCTAAGCCCAAGAGTGGGACTTTGACCCTCTTGGCCCTGGTGGCAGGACTTTGACATCCACCAAGGTGTCCTACTAAGACGACAATCTTATACCCTCTTATCTACATCTTCTATAGTTAATTAGCTCATTAGAGTAGGAACGGTGGGAGGATCGTAGTGGAGTTCTCAAATCGTCTACTTTAAGCCCAAGAGTGGGACTTTGACCCTCTTGGCCTCGGTTGCAGGACTTTGACATCCACCAAGGTGGCCTACTTAGATGGCAGCCTTATACTCTCTTACCTACACCTCCTTCCATCTATGATGAAATTCATCATTGCCTTACAACTAAAATATATTAAAGATAATCAAACTTAATAATAATGCTGTGTTGATTCTTATAATTCAGATATATTAAATCATTTAGTCTTATGTTATAGATCCTTCAGATATATGTATTGGATCATTCAGATATATATATATATATACACTGTGATCTGTATTGACTCATAGTTGAGGTCAGCAATGTATATTCTCTTCCATCTGAAATGTATCCAATATATTTCATATGTTCTAATTATTCCTGTGATCAGTACTCCTTTTATATATTCTCTGATTTCACTTCTATTACCATAGATGTATATAATTCTTATTTCACTTCTATTACCATAGATGTATATATAATATGTTTAAATATATAAAAATACGTATAATTCTGATTTCACTTCTATTATCATATATATATATATATGATTCGTGTCCTCCATATAATCCCAATATCTCATTGAACTTATATTATTTCCCATTCGATGCTCAAGTTAGAGCCCACATACTGTGTGTGTGTGTGTGATTCGCTAGTTACTGGTTTTTTATTTCATTTTCTCCACCTGCCCTCCATTTGTATAATCTCCATTTATACCTTTACATAAAAGGATCATACCCTTTTGAAAAGGCACTTCCTTGAAAAGTCATATCCCCCAACTTGTTAATTGAATGCCTTCACTTAGAACTAAATCGCACCGCTTAGGAAACCATTACTAAATACAACAATATCACACCCTTTCCTTACATCTTAACAATAATACTCAATCACTGTATAACATATTATGTCTTTAATTCATCAAACAGAATATCTATTTTGTTTTCTATCCTAACTAAGGCAAATGCTGTTTAAGGAGATCGCTATATAGTTGGTCATTGTCTCAGATTGCTGCATAGGATAGTGATCAATGCTTCTCATTAATATCTTCATTAACTCGGTGCCCTTAATAACATGTATTGTTGTCTTAATAATATCAATATTGCAGTGTATTGTATGGTAACAAAATTGCTGTTTATCGTATTAGCATCTTTGAGGGATAGTTACCTTGTAACTATTTAATTTTACAATTTATTATTATTAATTAGTTTATTTATTTATTATTATTATTATTTATTAGTATTAATTTCTATTTTACAGGGGACATTACAGTCCTTTGTAACTATTTAATATTATAATTTATTACTATTAACTAATTAATTTATATTTTTATTATTATTATTAATTCAAATATAACAAACCCATCAATAATTTATAGCACCACATCATGAATGTATTGGCAAGGTAGGCAGAAACTGATTTTTGATCTCTGTTGTTTTTTTAATGGGGATCCATTAAAATTTTTAAAAATTCTAAAAAACAAAATACATAAAAAAATAGCATTTATATGTCAAATGAACACTTGCCTGTACATATTGTATGCCTTTTGCTGTCAACCATTCAAGAACTCCCTGTTCCAATAAAGATCTGACGATGTTCCCATACCCGTTTGGTGACTCAATTATTTTCCAAGAAGATTCCATAAGGATTTTGTATTCCTCTCTATCACTTGAGCTACTGACACAAGGCAAACTCCCTTGTGTTACAAACCATACCTGCATTTCAAGGATACAGCATAGATAAAATTGCTCAAAGGTCAAAGAAATGCAAATTATGATATTTGTGGGAAAGAAACTCAAGTATATTAAGCAAGCAAGATTTTTCATTTAACAAGCCAGATCGAAGAGCTTATGAATAAATCAAGGTTAAAGGCAATATTGCATTCGATGTTAGCAGGCATAATGAAAGGGAAAGATTTCTTGAAACACTCAATATCTTTAACCATAGGTAAACTGCAATTCTACAAGTTATGTGATAAGAATAGCTTTATTGGTTAATCCTCCTTTAATGAATGGGAATTCTAGAATAGTATAAAAGAATGATAGGAAACAGATGATACCAATTTATGGAGTTGGCAGTTAGGATGTGAAGTTAAATATGCCATCCTAATTTCCATTAACCAATAAAATGACCATCATAGAACAGGGACCATCCCGGTTACCATCATACAACAGTTTGTATGTAAACTATATACATCCAAAGACTCGCTGAAGAAATAACCTTAATGGCAAAGACCCTCGTCAGTCATACTAAATGTAAGCAGTCAAATTACATTAGAAAATCTGGTAAAAGTAAAAGCCGTAAGGACTATATTTATAAGAGTCCAACCTTTTCCTCAAACAGTAGGAATCAAGAAAGCCTTTGAACTGTTAAAAATTGTTGGTAAGAGGCATATTGTAGACAATCAATGTAAAAATTAAAACCCAAATATTGAAAGAAATAGGATAAAAAATAGGCAATAACTATTAGCTACAATGCCTTGACAGCATTTGAATATAATTTCTCATGATCTGAAATGTGGATGATCCCAACCCTTTCTTGTTGTCTTCACATTTCAGCTTTTTTGTCTTTCATGTCATGTAGGTTATAATAAAATGTGGCATTCTCTTTCCTTCTAAGACAAATTTTTCATTCATTTGAATTTAAACACCAACCATGGCCCTGAACACAGCCTAACTCTAAGGCTATTCATAAATTCTTGAAATCCAAACTTTAAAATGTCGGATTATCCAGATGGCAGTTGAGGTATTCATAGAAATTTCTAATAGAATGCCGAAACAATGGATCACATTGTCAAGGCCCTAACTTTATAGCCATAGATCAAAATAAACCTTTCCAAAAAGCATCAGAAATCTTAGGATATGTTCAACATGACAAAAGCATGTTAAAATATGTTCGACACCCAAAAAGCACTCCAAAAAGCCTAAAACTGCAAAATACAAAAATCTTTAGACATCCCCAAAAAATTGGAGAACTGAAATATTGGGTTTATGAGTTTTATATCATTAAAAAGTATCTACACTTCTTGAAGAATACTTTTAAAATGGTGTTTCGAATTCCAAGTTGAATAAAAGAATTATCATCTGAATGTAAAAAGCAAAGTGTCGTAGGCTTCACATATTCTCTTAGAGATCTTTAAATTTATGTAAATTACTCTCAATTTCAATAAAGCATAAATTACATAGCAGTAACATACATGTTTGTTGTGTCCATTTCCCTTGTTTCAGCTCATTGCTTTCATAACACATTAAGGTCCTATAATTTAGTGTGCTGTCCACCAAATATCCAACTACCACGGACCACTTGAATTAGACTAATTTGTTTGTGTTTGTGCATTCCATCAAACAAGGTCAAACTACACAGCATTTTCTTGAGACAAAACTCCATAGATTCTCTTCCTTTTGAATTAAAACTATCTTAAATGGTAAACAATGAGGAATGGAAATCCTTCCAAATTGCTGCTCAATGAAGCCCTTGAGAAGCAAAGGAGATAGATGATGGATCAATTCACCAATATTTTTCACAATTTGTGCCTAAAGCATCCAACTCTGTGACAATGACACCCTTCAAAGATCCAGCATGCCTTATGGTACAAGTCAATTCCAGTGTCGTTTTTTCAAGGAAAATTCAAAGCAAGCGAAGTAAACAAATGGTTCAACCAATTGGAACCATACTTATCTATAAGAAAGCTTATACCAATTAAGAGATAACATTTGCACTTAGAAAGTTGCTTCCTGTAACATAAATTGGTGATTATCATATTGTCTTCAAAACAACAAAAGAAGATAAAGATGAATGAACACTAGACCAGAATGATTCCCCAGACAACCAGAATTTGTAGATGCCATCCCATGATTAATTATGATGCCCAGTACAAAAGATTGCATCAATATTGAGACCAAACAGTGCAATATTATACCCAATGCATTTTATTCCTTGTTAACCAAAGTAAGTACATGACAATCAGATGCACAATGTCCTCAAGTACTACAGTGGTTTATGTTTAATTTTATACATTTAAAATTTTAAAAAGGAATTAGAATTCTTGTAAATCAAAGCCTACGAGTATACAATCAAGATGAAATAAAAATTTAACCATAATATAGAAAAAGAAACTAATGTCAACAATAATGGCATCATCTCTTAGAGTAGCATATAGTCAAGAAAAGAATAGCCTGCCAAACAAACAGCATTGGGTTAAGTACAAATACCATCACCATCTTTAGTATTAAACCCTTCCTAGCATTGACACCACTGCCCATATTATATAAAAGGAAGCAAATCATAGAAGCTGGCCCCTATAGGACAAAAGATTATCACTTTGAGGAGGAACATTTATTCCACCCACTGCTCTGGGTGAAGAGAATACTTTGCAGTTAATTGTTGACAGTGGCAATCTAAAGAACCTTAACCCATAAGATGTTGTCACGAAGTTGAATCTGTCAAAATGCCTCACCCTAAACCATATACAATCAGTTTTGTGAGTCAAAGACGACATATGAGACAGAGTGTCACCTAGAATACACAATCTGAGTTGTTTAGGTATGAAATGCTTTATAAAGTGGTGCCCCTAGAACTAGAAGTGTGTGACATTCTGTTTTTCTAACCTTTTATGTAGGCACAACATAATGTCTATCAATCCAACTCTTGTACTCTCATCGTCACCCTAGGAGATCAATAATACATAATTGCAAAGGAGAATCTTAGGGAAATATCTTTAATCAATGCAAATAAATTCATACTTTTGATTGACATTGTGATAGTTGCCGATAACCTTCGTCTTTTTGTAAAGCAAACTAATTGGAAAAACAGCTCTTGGTTGGTGATTTCTTTTATTTTAATTCACTTCACAATGATTACAAGCTTAATTGACCAAGCATTTTTCATTTGCCTTAGAAATGTTAATTCCATAACTTCTCCATTCACCACGATGGAATCAATTCAAGATTATCAATTATATACTTACACATGAAAGTGGTAAGCTGCCTAGGTTAGGGTCATCCCTAAAGCTAATCCAAAACCTCAAGGCTTCATTCATGATAACCTTGTCTACATATCCCCTTTGGGAAATCAAAGCCTTTGTAGTTCGCCCACCAATGTTAGAGTCAATTAATTGTCTCCTCTAGTATGAGATCTTTGATCTCTCTTTAAACCCTACGTATTAGTTATGCATAAGCTATCAATTTAGTCCCATTATGATAGAAAAATAACTATTTTCCATCAAGTGTTGGTTTTAGACAAAAGTTACCAATCAATAGTGTACAAACATACACAAGTACATAGGGATTATATCATTCCATAATCCCCAAATGCCCATGGTGACTGACTCGAGCATACATCACATATACAGAAGGTGACTAGCTCATACACATCACATATACACAAAGATGACTAGTTCATAAACATCACATATACAGAATTTGACAATCTCCAATGTATTTCACATATACATAGTGACTAGCTCTAGCATACATCACAAATACACAATTACTAGCTTTAGCATACATCACGCATGCACCGTGACTAGCTTCAACATACATCACATTTATACAATGATTAGCTCCTGTAATGAGCCCAACCTGGCTCTTTGATAATGCAATTTGATTTTGCACAAAGATGACAATTTCTAACAATAATTCCTTTATTTAAATATACATTCAGTTTGACAATTCTCAGCCAGCATACACAATTATTTCAGAATGCTTATTTGGCGCAAATTCTGGAAATTACATTCAATCTCTTTGTTTTTGTGAAAACTTTTCAATATATAAAACGTCACCACAAGCAATAGTCTTTTGTATGTTTTCAGAAATTCTGGAAAAACGTAATTCAATTGCTACAACCAAATTGAATGTTGTATGTTAATAAACTAGACATACCATTAAAGCATTTGAGAATGCAATGTGTCTATATGGCTGTGCCACGTCCAGCCTTAATTCCATGTCTGCCGCCTTGTTGTCTGAATTTCATACGCTGAAATGAGAATAGACCAGCAGCCCACGATTCCCTTCAATGATTGAAACGACTAGCAGCTGTTGATTCCTAACTACATAGGGTCAGCATTAAAGACACCACATTACCATAGCAAGCAGTTGTCTTCTCCTATTGCATACGATCAGCAAATTAAACACCACATTATCATAGCATTCATGGCGTTCAGTCCCAAGCACTCCCAACAAATTCACGAGACAAGAAACTCTTAAATCAAGTTTCTAGAATAAATCCACCCTTCCAGAATATGAATCACTCTCTTCAGCAGGCCTCAGTTCAATAGTAAATAACAATCTCATAATTGATTTGCACTCTCAGTGTGCATAAACCAATACTTCAGAAATCCTCTCTCAGATACAGATGAAACACAATAGAGAGATCTTGCAATTGTTTACCATAGCACAATTGCACAGAGTAGAAACTCAGAAACCCTAGCCTAGAGCTCAAGAAGAAAATTTATAAAATATTCAATTCATGATGAATGAATGCCTTGCTTATTGCTTTTATAACTAAAAAGTGTCTTCTCTCACACACTTTTCACTTGAAGCACTTTTATACTTAGGCACATATTGAATAATGTAATTTATTAACTCATTTGGCTCCAAAAATGACCTTTTTATCAATATCATGAAATTATGACACGCAAGGTCCCTGTTTCTTGTGCCCAAGATTTAAAACTTTTCATCCCGGTTCTGACGAGCTATAACACTAAGGTGCCCAACATATAATACCAACAATAATGGCAACCTTAGCAAATTTAATTAAATAATAATAATAATAATTCACCCGTCTTGCGAAAACAATTGAAGAAGCATCAGAATCGAAATCTGTCTGCACTGGAGTGATTCTAATGATAAAAGATGATGAACGAACCTGACGGGGTGACTTACTAAAAATATATGCTCTCTCCAAGATTCTTGGAGCCCAAATCGGAAGCTAGAAATGAAAACTGAGAGCATCATTCACTCCTCTAACTCATCTGAGCTCATCGGAACTATCCATTGACTTACTATAAATAGTAAGTTCACACCAATGACTCTCTAAACACCTCGCCAGACCACGAGGATCGCAATAATGACCTGGCACCATCCATTCAATGACCCTGCTAAAAATGGGGACATTACAACTCCAATATACATCACATATACACCGACTCACTCCAACATATATACAATGACTAACTCCAACATATATCACATATACATAGTGACTAGCTCCAGCATACATTACAAATACAAAGCGAGTAGCTCCAATATACATCACGGTCATGTCCCCTATTGTAATGAAGCTCTTTACATCATATCTCAATTTTGCGAAGTCTCTACGAGACAAATTTGCAAAAGCGATAATCAAATAAAGGATGCTACATGCCCTATTGACTACCTCAGCAAAGTTGATAAAAGAATTACAATAACGAGAAAGATACTACACAGGAGTATAGTGTCGAAACAAAGAGCCAGCAAAGAGCTTATGTTGACAATCATCTTTACCAAAGGAAGATGCCGAAAGCTGATAGTCAACCATCCTCTCCATTAGCGACTATAATAAACCAAACTGTCAGCATATATCACAATATAAATGGTTGAATCACTCAAGACATATGGTCAAAAGGATCAGTTATCATCATCAAAGCATCACACATAATAGGGATTATCAATAAACAGATAGACCAAATTGAGAAAGGTCTACAATGAAGCATGGTATCAACATGAAGCAGAGGTACGAGAAGTAGCTCCGTTGAATGACACGAAAGATGGAGATTGTATTCAGTATCCGATAGTATCAAGTATCTCTACCCAGTATACTGACCAAATAGTCATTGATTTTACTAATACAATCAACTAAATAATCATAATTGTTAAGAGGCAGCGATTGAGAGTAGTCACTGATGGAATAGATTTGGATCTGGAAGATACCTCTAAGGGGAGAAAATCAGAAAATATAAAAAGATATGGATACAAATTTTATAACTAATACTTAATCTCCAAAGACGAGTGCGCTGATTGAGTAGGAAGGGATATGTTTTATTTGAAAGACGTATCTATTTTAAAGGAGATATAAAAAAGGAAAAAGGGGAAACATCATTGAGAGGACTATTGAATCAGAGAATATAAAAGACAATTGGTACTGATCATTTAGAGAAGGAATCACCGTTTATAAAATATAATCGGTACTGATTACAAGAAAGAGACCAGGGAATAATGTGCATTAAAACTGAGGACCATTGATGAATGGAATCAGATCAGAGATGGGTAATATATTTGATACTCCTCATATGAAAAGGGATTAGAAAAATGATGTCGATTATTATAATTGGTATTCATTAAAGGAAAAGAATCATATGATAATGCTGAGACTAAGTTGAATTTCCGTTCCCAAGTGCAACCCAAACCTTAATTGGAAATTTTAAGACAAATTAAGTAAGCTACTAGTTGGGGACATTACAATCACATATACACAATGACTAGCTCTTACATAGTGGCTAACTAAAACATGCCCATACTGCATCCCAGAGAGAAAAGGAATATTGGTTCATTGCACACTTCACCATGGGTACCATTCTTTTCCCAAACCTTTTGCACCAACACACAACTGGGAAGTTCGATGTCTCCCATACTACACCAAGGGTCCATCCTCAACCCAACAAGGTCAAGTATACCATCTTACAACAGAAAGGAGGTTTGATGTATCCCATACTACATCGGCGATCCATCCTCCATCCCAAAGCTTTCAACAAGTAGTGAACCAACTAGCATTGTGGATTCCAACTTCAGTTACCTATAGGCCACTAATGACAAGTCTGTCCACCCAAGAAAAAGTAGCTTCCAACATAGACCACCTAGTGACCATAGTGATACTGTCAATCATCATTTTCACAATCTTAGGTAGCAATTGGCATTGGTCAACCCTGTGCTATAGGTGACTGCCTACTAATCTCTGAATACTATGGTTAGCTCTACCTACTGTTACTCACACAATAGGGTAAGTACCCATGCAATCATCACCCACACAATAGGGTAACCATTAACTATCCATGCAATTGTTGCCATATCATATCTCGAGTAGCCCTTGGCAACCTTCACCTTTGTGAACCAAATGAATGCAAGCTAATCCCTTGCAATACACTAGACATCGATCATTGGTACAGTCTAATGCCTATCTGTCACCACTCAAAAATCCTAAAGGTTCACATGTGGGGGTCATACATAATAGGATTCACAATATTGGTCAAGTAGACCTAGATAAGTATAAAAATTGATAGATTTAGAATTCTTTATACAAATTACTAGAGGTCTAGGGTTAACTTTTGCAAGCCCATAAATATTACTTGAATCCTGCTGTCACGTGAAATTGCACCCTGCTGAATCAAGTCCAGCAATCCAAAGACACAACGGAAATGACCTCAATGTGTGGGACCCTTACAAAATGAGGTTAAATCTTTGGAGAAGTCTTGCTTTATCTCTAATCTACATGCAGAGGTGCTGATCTAACTTAACATTGAATAACCCTATAGTAAATCCTATTCTATCAACTTTCAAGAGGAAAGAGGTAGAAAATGCAGAAAATAAAAGGGATGGTGATGCACCAAGATTCGAATATGATTCCTCCTGCCTAATATTGCACGGAGAATCAACAAAATTACTAAGGGAACATACATATCTCTCTATTTTACCAGCATAAGAGAAGTAAACCTGAAGGTTAGGCCTATACACCAAAAAAGGCAAAAATAACCCACAACCAGCACCTATAGTAAATTAACACATGTAAACCCTAATAAAGATGATAAACATTATACATACATGGAGGTAACAAGATTTATGAGAAGAGCACATGAATATATTGTATATTAACAAACTTTTACTTTCCAAAACTTAACTAGATGCTATAGCAATACTTAATCTACCACACATGCAAAATCTAGCAAGTAGAATACAAGATTTATGTGGAAACCCTTGCGGGAGAAAACCACAGCAAAATATTGCTTTTATAAACTATCCATTTACAAAATTTGTAAGCACCAACCCACAGGAGACACCGATCCCCTTAAATTATAGGTACCAACCCCACTGCTAAGCACCAACTTAGCAAGAGACACCAATATCTCCTCTAGTAAGCACCAGCTTCCATAAAAAAGTTCCAGCTTCAATGTTGCTTCATCAATAAATGATGAATATACTTTTCTCACAGATCTGATTATATTTCCTTTGCAATTGCTCATATAGCCTTTCATTGATTTCACATTCTCACTCGTATTTTCTTGAATGGTCTCCTATTATATTATTCTTTCTCACTTGATTGATTTCCTTTAGAATAATCTTTATATAAGTTTTATTCTTATTGCTCTTCTCTTCATATTCTCTTTTTGACCAATCTCCCTTATACTACAAAATCTGCTCCATTATTACATGCTTCTCAAATATGCTTATGTAAGATATATCTTGTACTATTCATCGCATATATTTCTGCTCAAATAATATTCATTCTATTTCATCATATATCCATTTGATACATTTTTATTCTTCCACACTAGATCTGCTCTAAAATATTCTATAAATTGAATAATGTTTCGTTACTTGCATTACTCTCTAACTTCAAATTTTCATGCTTTTATATACTCTATTGCCTACATGAAGAGAGTTGAGTCTTTTAAATTGATATGACTGCCAAAGGGTGGCAACTTAGTTAAGGAGTCGGCCACAATTAGATGTTGATTATGTTTGTTTAATAATAGTTTTTCTTGAAATAGGGACTTTTATCATTTGATAACTGACAACCCTTTATTTAACTTAATAATGTTACTCAACTTTTATGTGTAGCATCTTGTCCACAAGTATCAACACTGAACATTGGGAAATATGAATAGATCTTGCATTAAGACTGTGAACACTCACTTTGTCTTCGGTGATGGATATTGATGATCTGATGCAACGTGATGCACTGGCACTTCATTTCTTGCAATAACATTGGTTAAAAAATTTGCTTTGACTTCTGCTGTAATTGCCACCTGTATATCCTTTGACTGCAATGATAATTCAATTTTTTCCGCAATTTTGACTTCAAGAATAGCTGCTTTCATTTCCATCTCTTTATGAGAGTCAAATAATTCCCAAATTGGTAAATCATTTCATTTCTAATCATCAATGTTGCGATCATTTCAATCAGAAATGGCACTACCGTGCTTTTTTTTTAGACAAGAAGATATCTTGCGTTTTTAAAATATTCCTGATTTGCCGGATTCAGACCCTAGACCCCGGATTTAGACCCTGGACCCCGGTTCTCCATGCAAGTATTTTCAGGCTTCTCTTTTTATGGTTTCGTCTTGGTAGCAATTTTTCTTGGAGTTCTCTTAGTACTATAAAGATCTCTACCATAATCGGTTTCTATTGGTATTTCATCTTCTTCACCATGCTCCTTTTGGTCTATTTGCACATACTCTTCTTTCTTTGGAGTATTTTGAAGCTTCTAGATGGTTAGCTGATTAGAGCCTTGTCCAAATCTGGTAGATTCACCATAACCTCATTCTGTGAAGCACTGTAACTGACTCTCATCCTTTGACATCAATGACAATAACGATTCCCTTTGGCATCAATGACAATATTTTCAACATTACGTAGTATACATGCACAAAGAGGAGGTAGAAAGCAGCAGATTTCAATAATACTAAAAGATAGGCCAAGTTACAATACCAGAGGTGCGAAAAATGCACGAGTCTGCCAAAAACGAAGGGAAGAAATCTTATAATGAGCAAAAAATGTCTATTGTTCATCTCCTAGATCCCAAAGAAACATAGAGCCCGTGAATAGGCTAGAAAACCTAGCTTCACATACAACCAATCATATGCAAAACCAAGTTGGAGGAATGAGAAAACATTCTAAACACCATGGTCATGCCCCAACATTGATGAATCCATAGAAGAAGTGCAGAAACCCCCACAAACTCAGCTACAATATCACAAACAATGACGGCCCTCTAACAAAAAAAAAGTCTGCAATAGGATAATGTCATATGCCCTAAAAACCTTGACAACTCTCTTGCATGACCCTAGCCCCAATGTAATTTGGACTAGAGGTGGACTTCTTAAGTTTTGTTAAATGGACATATGTGTGTGTGTGTCAGTTGTGAATTTTGATGCTAATATTATCTTGTGTATTTGTTATCTTTATAATATTATCTTTAATTTAATGCACTTATTTTGTTTAAATTAACTAGGACTAATAATGTGTTGGTGGACTTGTGTGAGGCTTCTCGTCAGTTACAGGTACCAAGTGCAAAATGAAGTGGATTCTATGGTTTTGTCGAAGAGTTAGAGGTAGATTAGTACCATCCATGGTGTCAAGGTTTTTGGTTAACCCTTCTGATAACTTAGCTTTTTGCAATCCATTTGAATTACTTTATTTAATAATTCCCTTGGGACGATAAGCGAGTCTAGCCAGAATCATTTTGAAGCTACTGATTTGTTAATGTTTTGACCTTTACGACAAAGATCAACGCATTGGACAAAGTGGCAATAATAATAATTAATATATTGATTATATTATTGATATATTTAATTATGATAAAATCAGTTGGATAATAATAATAAATATAAAAGGTTATATTTATTATTAAGGATTGATTTTAATAATTAAATATGGAGTAAATAATATAAAACAATATATTATTATTAAGGACCAAGTTGGCCAGCCCTTGAGGGAAAGAGTTATGACTCTTGGAGAGTCATCATTATGTATAAATAAAGAGAGTAGATCTGCTCAAGGAAGTCAACAAAAACATAATGTGATAAGTACTTGAGCAGAATTACAATTGCATATTCTTAATCATTTTCATCCTCTACTTAAGCAATTTATTTCAGATCACTTAAAAGCGAAATTCAAGGTTCGAATTGGAAGAAGAAGAGCAAAATATTGAAGTGTGAACTATACCAATCTAGAGCAGACCTTGATAGTGAATTAAAGAGCAGATTGGAGACTACTAAGAGCAGAAAAACTAGGGCAGAATTCAAGGACAATTTAAGCAGCCCTAAAGGTCGAATTAGGGCAGAATTGGAGCACCCTAAAAGGGCGTATTAAGGCAGATCAAGAAGGGCAAACTAGGGCAAATTGGAGCAGCCCTAGAAGAGCGAATAGAAGACCTTCAAAAGATGATTCATAATAGTCATTGAGGACAACATTGAGGGACTAATTTGAAGAATACAAAGTGCAGATTTGAAGCCAACAAAAGGATAAATTCAGAGCTTCAAATCCGGGTATTATCTTTCTTTACTTGAGAATATTTATTATATCCTATGTCTTAGTATTTGAAAGACCTCTATAGATTGTATATTCCTTGTTAGAATCTGAAAACATTAACATGGTATCAAAGCTAGGTTGAGAAAAGATCTAATTTCAGATTTAGGAATTCAGTCTAACTCTTTCAAAACTAAGAAATCTATGGCAACTAGGGGTTGGTCTGAAAATAGTAATTTGACTTTACATCTTATTACATTTATGAGAGTTTTGATTTGCATCAAGATCTAGGATTCTACGCCTAATATTGATTGGCTCCTATGTTGTGAAACCATCTCATAATTGGCTGGAAAGATATGGGTAAAATTGTGTCAATACATTTTTGCATGTTTGGAAACTATACGATTGACCTTCTTAGAGTAAATTACAAAATATTTGGAAACATACATTGAGAGGGAGTCTAACCTTGTGGACATTATAAGGTAAACCTAAGCTTCAGAGGGAGAAGATAGGATCTGTATAAACCTCTCACCATATTGTTCCAGAGGGAGTAGATCATCTTG
>MU225692.1:610287-622979 GCA_018584345.1 Thuja plicata
AACATTGAGGGACTAATTTGAAGAATACAAAGTGCAGATTTGAAGCCAACAAAAGGATAAATTCAGACCTTCAAATCCGGGTATTATCTTTCTTTACTTGAGAATATTTATTATATCCTGTGTCTTAATATTTGGAAGACCTCTATAGATTGTATATTCCTTGTTAGAATCTGAAAACATTAACACGTTTAACCTACGGACCCAAAACATTCGTTTAATCATCATTATTTATTCATTTCTCATTAATTCTATGAGACATGGATAACAACTTAAATTACTTTAATCAAATTGTAGGCAGTAAATAATAATGACGATAGTAGAATCATTATGAATGAGTATATAGCTAAAATAAATAAAACATATATTCATAGTTGCTTATGACTAAATAATTAAATTATAAGTATAAAAGAAATCATTTGAAAATTTTAACAAATTGAAATTAATTTTATTCAACATAAAAGTAATGATAATAAATACTTAACAAAAGCATTTGCAATCAAGATATCAACACATATAGAGGGGCTAAGTAAACAAAATTTAAAACCAATGGCAAATAAAGTAAAAAGCAGTAAATAAAAATATCCAAGCTATCGCCTAAGCTGTGAAAATAAAACAAGGGAAATGAAATACCATTAACCATTCACAGGAAGAGTAGAGAAATGGACGATGGAGAGAGAAAAAAATTTTAAATGAGCAAATTTTACTGCAGAACCAAACACACCAAATGCAGGGACAAGCGGAGTAAACAAGCATGGCCAAAGTTGAGAAAGGGAGTAGTGAAGGACGGAGAGGCAAGCTGCAGTTGTAAGACAGCATGGCGTCCATGCCTGAAAAAGGTTGTTTTGTCAGAAATTGCAAAAAAACAATTTCCCAGGCGAGCTTAAAAACCCTACAACCCCTTTGTTTTGGGGGACATGTTTTGTGTTTGCTGCTAGGTAGAAGAAAAGAAGAGAGCTGAGAGGAGAAGAATTGGAAGAGCTTTGAAGCAAGAATTTTGATTTCATTCTTCCAGGTTAGTCTATTGCTTCAGATTGGCTCTCCTTCCATGTCTTCAGCTATTTAAGATAGCTGCAAATATGCATTATTAGTCAAATGTCCATCCATTACCTACTGCAACTCTTGAAAACTTAGTGAATGTTCTTAATGCTTTCAGCGTCTCTTAAGAAAGTCTTTTTATTTGTTAAACTTCTCTAATTCTGCTTGCGTCAAAATTGTGCTATAAGTAAAACAAAGATAATGTAATGCCTACAAACTATGCTGATTTGTGTTTCATGTGATTGTTATGGGTGTTATTTTAGAGCTGGTTGCATGGTTAAACTTAGAGAGATAAACTGATATTGCATCTCCGTGTAGAGCTACCAGCTAGGGTATGATGGGTGGACGGATTAAAAATTGTATATACTCTTACTTTAACTCCCTGCAAGAAATATACTTAATTTAAGCAAAGGTGATTATAGATTTACAAAATATCTCACATAATAAATTGAATAACAGCCCTTTCTCTTTTGCTGGTTGAGACAAAAATAATTCAAGCAACAGCAAAATTTTACCTTCAATGCATTTGGTATTTTCCTTGCATACATTTTGAAGCCCACTTGTAGCTGTACTATAATAGTGAACAGCTGCAATCTCTTTGTAAGTCAGGAAACGATAGTAGAACCCGTCATTGGTTGTGTGGAAGGTTGACTACCTTATTGTCTCATTTAGAAATGAATGACTAAGTCATCATGGTTCAATAACAACCAAACAACTTGGAATAGAATAGATTATGAAACCCTTATACCAATCAAACACCAAATGGGTAGTTTAACCATAAAGACGGCCAGGTTAGTACACACTTATTCCAAATTAGAAACCTCTTTCCAATTATTGAAATTAAGCATTGTACAAGAGACAGCATTTACAGCTACGGATGGGGTAAGGGCCCTATGAGATCATAGGTAGAGGTCGTATCCTCACAAAGTAGGCTCCCTTCTCCATCTGAGGTTATCACCAACGGAAATCCTATGACCAATTCAAAGATAAGCTTATCCATGCTTGAGATTGACAGTAGTCAAGGAGCATATGATGTCGCGAGACTACTAGTTGTACCGCATAGATAGTAGGACGAATTCCACCAGGAGCATTGGGCCTCAGGGCCAGCGGCATGCTGGCGATGGATGTCCTTGGTTGCTTAGTCGTCTAATGGGCTGGGAAAAGGAGAATTTCTAATGAAAAATAAGTAGGTAACATAGTGAGCCCCACTTTGTATAAGTGTTAAGAAATTGTTATATAAGTTTACCAATGGTGGGAATACCCAGTGTATCTGGTCTTTACAAAGTTATCCCTATGCACTATACGATGGTCTGAATGTCCGCTCTCTCACCCAGCCCACAGAATCTATATGAAGGGGTGGATAGGGATTGTGTTCACTGTGGAGGGATTGTATTGCACCCTTTAGACGAACTATGGAAGAATAAAGACAAGAGTCATCATGATCAAGAAAGCAATTACGGTATGTTCCAGCTAAAGTTAATAGTTAGCACTCCATTGTTCTTATGATGTAATCAACTTGTGAAATTGTAGATAACATATGACACATTTATGATCAATGATCAAGTTGGATTTACATTACTACATGATATTATTTATTGTTGGCGATGAATTACCATGTCAAGAAAAAAAAGTGTGCAAATTTCAAGAGTTGTTTGAGGTTCTCATTACAAATAAATGAGCATGGGCATCTTATCTTCTATTGGAATCCATCAAAGATGCATTTGAAACCCTTCCTGTAGCTCCATGGATCAAGATTTAGTAGTTGTGAGAGTCACTACAACAATAATGAAGATTTTTTGGTCGAGACATGAAAATCCACCAAATTTGTACAAATATCTATCAGGATCCAGAGTTCCAATAGGATCAAAGGGAGCGAGAGGAAGCAGAGAGAGAGACAGGGAAGGAAAAATTGTGATATTGCTATCAAGATTCAACTGTGCAGTTATTGAGTCAAACTAATTGACCCATGTTTCATGAGTAGTGGTTCAGAAGAACCCATTTGTCATTCTTGTCATGAGAATGAATGGAACACTTAGTACTCATATCATCTAGGTGATGCTCACAGAGGTGAAGCATCGGGACTTCCAGGGAGGTCACCCATCCCAATACTACTACAGCTCATGCGCTTAACCACAGAGTTTTCTCCAAGGTTAAGCCCACTTTGCTTGCAACCCCATTTGCAAAACCTTCAGCAAGTGTTGTGCCTTATGAACCATTCATTATAAAGCCCCCTAAGCTCATCAATTGATAAGTATGAGATATTTTCCACAGCAAGTCAAATTGTTATATTGCTATCGAGATTCAACTATGTAGGAATATCACAATTTGGCTTGCTATAGAAAATATCTCCTACATAACAAGGAAAGGAAAAAGGTCGTCAAAATGTCATTGAGGCACCAAAAATTCTGAGATGACCAAAGGGAAGAAGAGGAAGCAAGGAGCAAGAACAAGGAAGAGCCAAAGACATTTGGACGAGCCAAATGTCCCATGTGAGACCCGTAGTTCCAACAAAACCAAAGGGAGCAAGAGGAAGCAGGAAGCAGGAAGCAAGAACAGGGAAGGAATATGGTCATTGTAGGACCTAAAGCTCCAACAAGAACAAAGGAAAGAAGGAAGGGGGAGTGAGAACAGGGAATGAACAAGGACATTAGAATTTTTGTCCAAATGTCCATAAAGGACCCTAAGTTCCAACAAGACCAAAAGAAGGAAGTGGGGAGCAGGAACAAGAACACTTGGATGTCAAATGTCCCTACAAGACTTGAAGTTCCAACAAGACCAAGGGGAGCAGAAGGTGTTACATCCCTTCCTTGAGGACTTCCGAAATAGTTGTAATAACTGTTTCATGGGAAGTATCAAGTTAACTTAATTATGTGGATTTTGATGTTTAATTATGAGGATTATGATTAATATGATTATGCTTTCATTTATGAGGATTGTTTAATAAGTAATATTCCCATGGAAATTATATTCATGGATGAATAATGTTATAAAAGGATCTAGATAATTTATTTGCTTAAAATATTATGAAGGAAATAAATGTGAATATGGCTAATCCTTTCCTTGTCAGTGGATGCAGGAGAATATCAATCCCACGAATAGGGGGAGAGTATCATTAGAGAGAGAAGGTGCAAACATGGAGTAAAGGTCAAGAATGCCAGTAAAGGTCAAGAATACCATCCGAGCAGGAATACATAACTGAGTATCTTGGTCATCAAGTCATGGGAAAGGATTGTTAGCCTTGGTCTCCATCTATCATGTCGGGTTTGGTTGTCGGTTTTATTCCTTATTCTAATTAAAAGAATTAACAATGCTAGATTAATGGATGCTCTTGTAATCTTACTCAATCGATTAAAAGGAACAACCTTGTCATTCTCACCATTTAACATTTATTTTGTTGTATATACATAAAGTATAATACGTATACATATAAATATATATAGATAGATAAATGTACATGTGTATGCCAATTATCATAAAGTGTATAAATGCCATTGATATAACCATACATAGACACATACATATAGTCGTGAATCAATAAGAGACCATGTGTATGTATTTACAATGGTTTGAGCAATTGAATACGTGAAGTGTAAATTGGCACTATATCTAATTGCACGTATGCATTTAAATATACATACATGCATGCATATATATATATATATATATATATATATATATATATGCAATGCATATTCAACTCTTGTACATTCACAAGCTAGATATATTTATATAATATTATGTTGGACTATACAACCTTCGGAAGGGTTTGCAATTAATCATTTAATTATCTTCGGGAGCACTATATTGATATTCATGATGGCTTGATCACTCGGCCCCAGTATACTTTCAGATGCTCGCCCCACGCCCTGCGTATCCAGCTCGGGTCCCTTAGAGTTGGCTCCCACCGACTTCGGATCCAGACCAACCACCAAACCAGTAGAGAGGAGAGGCTTTGTCAGTGTTGTGATATGAGGTTGGCTGAGACTGAGCCCCGTTTCTTATTCTACTATCCAATTTACTATGAGATTCATGGGAGGTTCCATTGTCTATTCAGAGACTGCAGGTTTATGTCTTCCTTCTTCAGGTACAAGGATCAGCACTGCTTGGCACTTTATCTCCAGGAGGCCTTCCGTCTCCGTGATTCGACTTTATAGGCGCTCTCTCCCCCGGGCTCTACGTCCCTTTGCCAGCGGATCACCTCCTTCTTTGCTCCGGTTTCCTCCCCTAGAGGAATCAAGAGGCCTGAGAGTCCTTCCACTGTCCCTCACTCCAGATTGGTCAGACATCTCAGAGATCACTTGCTCTTACAGGCCCATCAGCGACAACGGACTCCCTCCTCCCAAAGACAGACTCTGATTCAGACTCCTCCCCCCACGGATAGTTATTCGTCGATCTTGAGCTACTTTTCGATGTCTGGAAACCACTAGATGTTTGGTGGTTTCGCGGTTTCTTCTCCTTTCTGGCTCTTGTTATTGTTTCTTTTTCTGTTGGTTTCTCTTTTCTCGGACACTGTTTGGTTGTCCTGCTGCCTTCTGGGCTCTCTGCTGTACTCTCAGTCCCTTAGGCCCGCTTGTGGTCTCTTGTTGGACATTAATAATTTATCTTATCTTATCTTATCTTCTTGTCGGGAAGTTTTGTGTCTCCTTTGGGTGGCAAGCGTAACTCCTTGCCACCCAAGAGACAAGGAGTTACACTCCCTTCCAATCGCTCTTGCTAAAAGGAGAGTGGATCTATTTTGTTCGCATTATGTTGCTTGGAATATTTCTACAATTTTCTTTAAGAAATCGAAATCAAAACTAGATATCATCGAAAAGCACAAACTCGGTGATAGTTCTGGAGGATATCATTAATTTGTGGTCATTGCACCAGCAAGGAACATTCATGCAAGTTCTAGAGATCAGAGGAATCGATTCACTACATTCATAGAATTAATCAGGCAGTTTTCTCTTCTTGCAGATATATCCTCTATATGCTGTCATTACCATACAAGTTGTTCGACTCATCTTGATCATTGTATAGATCTATTCTCAATGTATACAATCAATTCATGAGCTTAGACATATGTAATAAATACCACTGTGTTTTCAGAAAGAATGATTGATATCTATGCATATGTAAGAATACTTGTATCTATGCATATGATAGGAATACTTATTGAGCATCAGATTGAATACAGATTTAAATGTGCATTCAACAAGAATGCATATTTAAATGTTCATTCGATAAGTTTGTATATACATACAGTGCACATGAAGTATATTTGTTATCTATGCATTCAATCATAATGGAATCTTTGTGCATTCGCATACAGGATAAAGTTCATTTAAATGAATCGTGCCTTCTTCATTCAAATATCATGGATTGATAGTAGGCATTTGCATAGGACTGCCACTATCATCAATTTGAACGAATATAATCTTTCAAGAAATAAACCAGAGGAATCATATCTTATTAAAGTGTAGTGGAGCCATAATCTTACTAAGAGGAGGAATCCTCATAAATCTGAAATGATGTAAAGAACAAAGACAGTTTAATACCAGTGCATGCCTTATCTGCCATCAAAGCACAACTTTGAATCAAGATCAGAATCTTACAGAGGGATTAGGTCGACCAAGCCTTACTATGTTAGTAAAGCTTGGATTATCTATAGGGAATGATTGCTTAGAAACCTGGATAAATGGGGCATGGCCTAACCGTCAACCTATGATGAAAGGTGCCAAGGGAATTTTTGCCCTCCAAAAAGGCTTAGGATTTCGCTAATCTGAACCTTACCCTAAATTTATAGGGAAGGGTAAATAAGGACATCCTAGAGAATTAGGAATGTGTTCACAAGGCCTTGGTCAGTAAGACAATGTAATTGCCATTTAGGACAACAAGTCCTTAAGGTCGGGGAAGACCTAAGGAGAGAGTCATTTAGAATCTTACATGAGTTTGGTGGTGCCAATGACAACACAAAATACAAGGTTGCATCTATAAAACCTTGGCCAAGGTAGTACTATGCAAATGGGTAGTAATCGTCACTAACTAGAACCAGTAGGGCATTGTCTAGCTAGGAAGGTCATCCACATAGGCAAAGTTCATAGGGTGTGACTGGCTACAACAGTTGTGGGTTCTAACACAAAGCTGTGGATGGCATGAAAGAATGGATCTCACTCCTGCATCTCTTGTGTAGGGCCATGCCACTTCCAGAAGGAAGTTGTGAGGGAGACCATTAAGGTCAAGATCGTAAGTTCAATGGTTGGGAGGTAAAACCTCTAATGATACTCTTCCTCCCCAAGAAGGAATCAAGAGCTTATGTAGAAGAGAAAACAAGAACAAACCATCAAGCTTATCAGGTTCTATAGTTTATGCATTGTTAGTTAATTCAGTTACTGGATTCCTTTCTTTCAGCATTAGTGGAATGGAATTTGTTAGTTAAATCCATTTTCATGTGAAATTAGTTAATCAAGTGGTATAATATCATGCTTGCAATTAGTTAACTTTTTGGTTATTCATGTTCATGTGAAAAGGAAAGTAGTTTTTTTTCTATTAACAAGGATTAAAAGTAAAAAATTCTTTCTCGGGAGTTGATCAATTATTTGATAATATTTTTGATATTATTGTTTGGTAGAAAGTTAGAATGTTACAGAAGGAAGCGGGGAGAAAGAACAAGGAACAAGCACATTTGGACTTTTGTCTAAATGTCCCTACGAGACCAAAGTTTCAATAGGACCAAAGGGAAGAAGAGGAAACAGGGAGCGAGAACAAGGAAGGAACATGGACATTTGGACTTATGTCTAAATTTCCCTATCGGACCCAAAGTTCCAATAGGACCAAAAGAAGGAAGTGGCTCCCAAACTTAGTTGCTTTTGGGATTTTTTCAAGCAGGTATTTGACTTAAGGTTAGGGTAAGAATTGTTGTCCAAATGAAAAAATCAAAGTGTTATTGCTCCACAACTCTTTTTGAAGATTGTTACATTCATATAAATTACTCTCAAATTCAATAAAGATTGAGGTTTAATTTATATGCCAATAGTATATGTTCATTGCCTTCATTTCCATTCCTTCTCTTCATCAATCTCATAACACAATAAGTTCCTAAAATTTAGTGTGTTGTCCACCAAATTTCTAAATAAATTCAAATCATTGGAATACAAAATCTGATGTATTTTTTCTCTATTTCCTTAAGCAAAAGCCAAGGTGAACTAGCCATTTCTCATTATTCTCTATCCTTCCCCTACTTCCAAGTGTTCTTTTTCCGTAAAAGTCCATTACTTCCTTTACATACCAATATCATGTGTTTAATGCATAGAAACGAGACTCGACCTTGGCAAGGGATCACCCAACTTAGGACTCGGGCAAGACTGCAAAGTAAAAAATCCAAGAAATTTAGAGATTTTTAAGGAATAAAAACTTGTTTCATGCACCATTTATTAAATAAACCTTAAAGACACAATAACATCATCAAATAGAAGCTAATTTGATCACATATACAAGTTTACATCAATCACATAAGTATAAACACAAATTGTAGCTTTAGGAAATAGCACATTTAGATATATAAATATTCTCAAATGTATACAAAACTCATGAAATATGAGATCCATAACATCAAATGTTCCAAACAAATATCCAAACGAAAACTACAAGTCTATGGATCAGCCGCTCAGAGGAGCAAGAATCTTTCTTACAAAGGCAGGTCCTAGATGATATAGTAGCCATAATATTTTCTTAACTACAAATATACAAAGATTTGCAACAAGAAATATATATTATGTAGATTTTTATGATCGTGATTCATCATTGACCTTATACTTGCTTAGACTTACAGTTTGATGGGGGTTTGGGAAAAACATCAAAACGAGGTTTAGAGTAGCACCCCTTGCGGGGGTTTGAAGGTGAGAGAGAAGTAGAGAAATAGGTATAGATCTTGGGGGATAGAGGAGAGGGCGACATAAAGAGAAGTAGAGAGAGGGGATGGAGGAAGAGTGATAGGGAGAGAGATAGGTCTAGAGTTCAAGGAAGATAAAGTGAGTCAGATAGAGAGAGTGAGAGAATGTAGAGAGTGAGAGAATGATGATTAGAGCCCGTTGATTACTCAAATTTGACTAAGTCTGAAAAGTTATAAGATCTAAAACCTAGAATTTGTATTGTAACTCCTAGAGATCTGAAAACGCTCTCAAACATCCTAACAATATATACATGAAATATAACTTAAAGATACTTAAATGTTATATTTCATGTATACTCTACTAAAGAGAATGAGACTCGCTTAAATACAAAGAAGGGGAGTTAAATGTTACATTTCATATATATAATAGAATCATAATCCCAAAAAACATTAAAATTTTGAGACTTAAACAGAAAAAAAATTCAGTTTGGCCAAGTTTGATCATCCAGACTCACTCGAACTCAACGAGTTCGGCGAGCCTCGCCTAGACTCAGTCGAATCTGAGTCCGAGCCCCCCAAACTCGCCAAGAGTCATCCGGCTCAGAACTCGCCAAGAGTCATCCGGCTCAGAACTCGCCAAGTCTTGGCAAGTCTCAGAACTATTAATGTGTCCATTTCAACTTGTTCACTTCCTTGCTCTCACAATAAATTGAGTTTCCATAATTTAATGTGTTGTCCACCAAATATCCAAACAAATTCAAACTCATTGGAATACTGAATCTGATGCTAATTATTTTCCTCCATTTCCCTCAACATAAGCCAAGGTGAAATAGTCATCTTTCATTATTCTTCATATTTGCCCTACTTCCAAGTGTTTTAGAAGTTTTATCATATGCATTCATATACAGTGCAACACTAGAATTTGTAGGGTCATGATGTCCAAGTGCCAAGACAAGGATGATAGAGCAAACATAGATAGAGAGGAGAGCAATGTAACACGGGGACGCGTCCCCCCTAAACCCCCCCGCACCCAGGTCGGGGACATCCCCAAGTCGGGGGCTTGGCAATCCCACGTCCCCCCACTACCACCCTCCCGCCAAAACGCCGCTAGGACGCAGGAACGTGCAAACACTCAATGAGCGTCAGTCGCGTCATCCTTTTTGTGTTTTTGATGCTTGACTCTGTAGCCCAAGGGATGCTAAGGCACTTGGAGATTCTGTATTCTACATTCCTCATTGTTTCTAAGAACAAACGAGCTACGTTCCCAAGTCAGAGCCAGTTGTTGTCCTCAATTTTGTATTCGCAAAATTGGGGCAACCCTAGGGAAAATTTCGTAGGTTAAATTCTCCAAGGCAATTTCTTAGTTTTTTTCTTGGTCTTGCGTTTTGTTTTTAATCTTGTTTTTGCCTTAGGATTGTAGCTTTTCGAATTCCGCTCATTTTGAGCTATCTTAGGCGTCAATCGAAGTTGTCTAGCTCAAGTTATGAAGGTTTTAAGCAAGCTGCAGGTGTGGTTTTTCTGTCGGATTGCATGTCTTGGTTGAAATCCTTCAAAAGTGGGTTTTTTCACTTTTTTGTTGGTAATTGCACGAAGTAAAAATGTCATTTATATGAAAAGTCAGTTTAGAACCCCACTTTAAAATTTCACATCATTCTGAGAAGTTTTACTTATAGTTTTAAATGGTTTAAATATGTGATGGTGGACTTTTTAAGTCTTTCTGCATATTATTATTATTATTACTATAAGTTACATATAAAAACTATACTTATTATGCAATTAGGTGGGGTTTTTCTTTACCATTGCATGTCATCAATATGCAAATCTTCATTAAAACTCCACTATAAATAACCAAGCTTCCAAAACGCATAAAAGTGAAGTTTTTGAAAGCAAAAGCATAACATTGCATATGTAAGTGGGGTTTTTATATGCATTTGCATATTAGAAGTTCATTGTTATAAAGCTTTAAAGTCTTTATGCATTGGGTGGTGAATTTTAGCGCAAATGCATATTCATTACATATGCAAAAGTCATCCTAAAACCCGTTATGACTTCCACTCAAGCTAGGTGGAAATATTTGGTGTGATTACATGTTTTTTGAAACATGTAGTTGACTCCAAAAAGTGCATTTTAAGTGGTTTATAAATGCTAAGAGGAATGCATTAGGATTTTTATGTAATCTTTATTAAAAAAAACCCGTCAAAGGCTTTATGGTGGTGATTTTTAAACTAAATACACATGCGTTTGGTTCTAAAAAACCCGTCATTATTGACTAAAAGGTCTTGGTGGCGATTTAAATCCAATATGCATGTGTTCTCAAGCCAAAAAAGGCTGTTATTATTCATCATAGACTTGGGTTTTGCTGGGTGGTGATTTGGAGGCTAAAAGCATATGCATTTGCATGTAAAAAACCTATTTTTGCTTCCTTCTCCATGTGTTTTTGCTCTCTATCCTTTGGGTGGCATTTTTACATATATTTGCATACTTCCAAGCACATGTAAACACTCAAAAACAGCCCATCCAAAGGCACTTTTTACTTAAAACGGCTCATTGAAGGAAGATTTATGTATTAAATCTCAAACGTTTTGCATTAAGGAAGGATTCTAGGGTAAGAAACTTCATTTCCAGCTTGTTCTTCATCCATTTCAAGTTGTTTTTGATGCCCTAGCCACCCGTTTTTGGTTGGCATTGCATGTGGAAATCTCTTCAATCATTTTCAGGTTTGAATGGTTCAATCTTGTTGCTAGATTTGTGCATTTTATTTCTCTATTATCGAACACTTGTCAAGCAATTAATCTTGACTCAAATGGGCATTGATTTCAAAAGGATTGAGTCAAGAATCATCGTCTATATGACTCCATTCTTGTAATCTTTTTCTAAATCCGAATTTCTCTTGGATTTGGTTCAGATTTTGCTCAAAGTCTTTGCAAGTTTTTCTTTCTCTTGTTCTTGGTAGAAAGAGGTAAGTTTTCTTGTTTTCATTTCATGGCTTTCATGTATATACTTTTGTTTTGTTTTTTAAATGTAAATCTTCCATTTCACTTTCAGATTTACATGTTTTTTTTTTTGTTTTAATTTGTATCTTCTCTCTTCCATCTTCATTTCTTTAAGATGCATATGCAAAGAATTCATCTATCTTGCATATGCAGTCGGGACTAAAAAAACCCATTCTTGATATGAGATATTTCAAAAAAGAAAGGAAAAAGAGCCAAGTCATTCCCAATATGCAAGGCAAACCAAAAAGCCCACCTCCACGCTTATATGTCAAAGAAGAATGACTTGTAATGAGACATAAACATCTCATTTATGAGTAAACAAATGGAGATTCCCAATATGCAATGTAGACCAAAACGCCCACTTTCATGCTTTATTGGCTTTATATAAGTTTCAAATGTTTCTTATAGAAGCACCATCATGTATATGATCCATTTTCCTTCCTCATTTTATCATTTCAAAGCTTGCTGTCCGCATATGCATTGCTCCCAAAAAAGCTCGTTTTTGGTTTTTCTCTCCATTTTAAAGAGCTCATTTTGCCTAAAATCCTTCACCCTTTGTTGCTCAAAGGCCTTCCGCTCATATCCTATACGCACACTCTTCCAAACCTGCAAATCTATAGCTTAAAAGATCGTGTTATGGCTTTTCTGGTAACAAAGAATGATACTATTGATGTCAGTTTTGTACCACTACATAACATATAGGAATTGAACACTTGATACAGGATATCAAACACTCAACCCTCTCTTGAAAAGTAATTACTCATGAAGAACATGAGAAAACTCCAAGGTTCCTT
>MU225692.1:626467-651318 GCA_018584345.1 Thuja plicata
TGCCGGACCAAGGGGCTTGAAAACTGTCGCCAACAAAGACTACCTAAGACCACTACTCCTACTGCTTGCAAAAGAGGGGGTCCCCATTTACAATGGGGCGATGGTGTGAAAACCTCACAACAGATACAAGGCAAGAATGACAACTTGATGGAGCCATGTAAAAGGGATAAGCGATGCAATGATTGCAGGCATAGAATGCTTTCAAGAAAGAGATGGAAAGAAACAAAGATGCCTTCCCAGTAATCACCAATCAAGGATGCAAATGCGGTTCCTATCCAAAATGTTTTCATCAAACCTGGACACATCACTCATGCAGCATCCAACAACATGAAGACTGATAAGGGATGATCTAATAGATGTCGTATCTTGTCAGACACAGAAAATTTTCATCATGTATTTGTAATTTGTATTTGACAAATTACATGTAATGTAAAAATAAGATGTAATTGCATGTGATAGTATCACGTGCAAAGTTGTTTCATGTAATCATGTTGCAAGTGCTTTAAGCCTTGTAGCATTGAATAAGTCAAAGTTAGTTAGTTAAGGATAAGTATTGAATAAGTCAAGGTGGTTAAGGGTTTCCCCTTTCCTCTCCACCTTTCTCTCTCCTCTTTTCCTATATAAAGGAGTGAGACCTATTGTATTTGCTATATTTTGGCAATGCAAGAAAATCTTGCCACTTTGTATATGCACTCTGAGACTTTGTGCTTGGATGTAACTCAGATTGCTTTCAATAAAAGGGGCAACTTGCTTTCAAACTTTGTGTTGATTCAAGGTGTTATGTGATGACATTTTCTGGATATTGATTGTGAGTTTTGGAATTTTGCTCAAGAGGGATTTAAATTCAATTGTGCAAACTTTGAGCTGCCTATTGCATTCAGAGCCAATTTGAACTTTTGAAGACTTTATGCTGCAGAAGGACAAATTGCTATAGATAGAAGTGGCTGCAATAACTTAAAGTTGAAGACTTTGGGCTTCAGTGATAAGTGCTTTTGTTAAGGAAGAGGATATTCAGTGGAAGGCTTTGTGCTTTCATGGCTATTCTAGTTTCATTATCATCTTTCGAAGTAAGTACAAGAGCCTTTGTGTTCCTGTATTTGATTCAATTTATTATAAATAAACTGTTGTCTTAAGTGTTGTTCTTATGTCAATCCTTAAGCCACCGGTATTACCGCAACAATAGGAATTGTTTGTATTTCAGATCAGTTTCCTTTGAAGCTAGCTACAGTAAGAAGGGAGCCTCCCATATTGCTGAGAGGAGAAAGAAATTTCACACATTGTTGTCTAAAGTTACAATTTTGCCAAGTTATAGTCTTAGTTACTTCCAAAAATTTTAGCCAACACATCTTTATGATATTTTTGATAGAATATAAATTAGAATGTTCTATTTGCCAGTAATTTGAATTTCTAATAGTAATTGGCAATTTGATATTCTGTATTTACTATTGGGTATATTGAATGTTCAATGGTTCATGTTGCAATTTTGCTATGTTCAAGTATTTGGTATTATTAGTTCTTATATTGTTATAAATCATTTCATAACTAGCATTTCAAGTACTATATGTATAGTGTATTACAGCACCCTCCCCTCCTTGCCTCCCACCGTTGTCCCCCCCCCCAGGTTCTGCAATAGAAGCCCTTTGTCCCACCGTCCCCAAGTGCCTGTGCTACACTAGAGGAGAGAGAAGATTATTTCTTTGACTTAGATCTACAAGTTGGTTTGTTGGCTTACATGCATTTGTCAAGAAAGATGACTTAAAAGAGAAGGTTGTGGCAGCGGCCAATTTATAAATTTCAAAGCCATTTTAGGACTTTCTCAAGAAGCCTAAGGTTAAATATTCGCCAATCGTGCAGGATATGTTGCCTACAACAGTTTCTAGCAAGCAAAGAGTTTTCTTCTGAGGTAAAAATTTGCAAGTCTGCAACTCATGCAGGTCTTAAGAAAAACACACTAGAAAAATGTCGTCCATGGAAAATATAGAATGAGGAATCACGACCCTCTCCACAGCACCGCCAAACAAGATAGCGCCAAAAAACAATGCTAAACACTTTAAGAAAACCACAAAAAATGCAAAAGAAAGCGACAACTCTTGGTGCATGATTTTTCACTAAAAAAATCCGCAAAATCGATGAAAGAAGAACCTATGAATGTTTGAGAAAACCCTTCATGATTTTCAGCTTCTATTAGATGCTGAAAAAATCTTCGAAAGAAAACGATTTTACTTTTTAAAAAAATCAAAAAAAACATCTAAAAACTTTCAGAAAGTTTAGGCAAACCATGAATTTTTATTGAAAAGAATTCGCCAAAAAAATGATTCAGTTCTAATACCATGAAAAGGTAATTGATTGTATTTACAATGGAGACGAAAGGTTATGTAAATAAGGAAATACAAGACAATGTTTCTAAAAGAAACAACCATAAACAAAAAGCAAAAATAGAAAGATTCTAAACTAACAATGCATGAATGACCATTAAATAATATAAACAACAATATTACTTTAATAAAAGTTCCCCGAACCGCTATCATAACTGCAACTTTTGCAGCTCTCAAATCTCAAAATCTCCTAGATCCTTTTCTAAGGTTCCAGAAGGGCAACTTTTGCAGCTATCAAATCTCAAAATCTCTTGGATCCTTTTCTAAGGTTCCAGAAGGGCCCCTGACTAGTAAAGCTTCAAGGGTTTTCCAATATTGAGAACAATGAGGAAGGCATAGTGAAGGATGTTTCGTTGGAAAGCACCTTGGAGCCTACGGATATTATTCCTTTTGAGGGTGTTGGAGGATCTCTTTCCCTCTACTATGGGAATTTAACTTTCAACCTTGTTGTCCATCAGATTTGATTTTGGTAAAAAAATTCATGGACTAGCTACGAGTTGAATGTAGACCAACCATTTGATGCTAGGGTACTCTACCACTGAACTAGTGGCCCACTTTGTTACTAAGTCATCTTCAGTCAGAGCGCAGCTCATTTACCAAGGCTACCAACTTGACCTAGCTCTGATATCATGATTGTAAGAACCCTTGAAGGTCGTAAATCTGAAGACTCCATTTTGAACTTTTGACATTTCGTCAAATGGTTGGCATGCAATCCTTAAGTTCTAATTTTTGAATGAATGTCTTTGCTTTGTTTATATTTGAATGGTTTTACAATTCCAAAACATATACCAATACATGAAATTCAAATTATCTTGCAAGCTATGCACAAATGTCCCATTTTATTTCAATTCAAATATTTGCAATTATTTACAATGGTCATCAAGAATACATTGAGGAAGTTATTAATTGCAAAATTAAAACCTCGAGCTAATCGCTAGAATTGAAGAAAACCCTTAGATGAATCGCAACTCTCTGAAAATAGATCACAACTTGACACTAATGCTTGCAAACATGTAATAAAGGCACTCCCTAGTCAAAATGTAACTCTAACACTCCAAACGCTGCCCTTAGGATGAATGTCGCTGCCTCTGAAAGACATGCAACTTCCAAGAAATATCAAGCGCAGACCCTTCTATGGCTTCAATCTGCAATTGACAATATCCTTTGCCCTTGCAAACAACTCTAAGATTAATTGGGGTTGCTAACCAACAATTTCTACAATCAATGAAAACAATCCTGGCCTCCGGATGAAGCCAACGCCTAGCACAATTCAATGGACATTTAACCACCTCAAAGTGCTGAAAAACTTAGTAGAATTTCACAAATTCTTCAAGCCTGAAACTCAAACCCTTGTCTCCAACTCTTCAACCCAATCAACAAAAGCAAATGCACAAGTATGAATGGTTCGATTTTCTCCCTTAAGTCTTTAATAATTACCAAGAGCAACTCGACCAAATGGCTTCACTCTTACACCTTTCATAACTTGAAACCATACTTAGCTTTTGAATATATTTGCTTTTGATGATTTGAAATATAGTAATCAATTATATTTCCCTCCAACACTTAGGCGCCCAAACAACACTTTATTAAATAATCATTTAATGAACTTGTCACTTAATAATAAGCTCAACTTAATTATTAGTTAAGTATAACTTAATTAATAATCATTAATTAAACCAATAGCTTATTAATTCCTCCAGATGAATAACTCGCAATCTAAGTACTCACTACCTAAGCCTCACACCTAAGTGTCTTGCCAAAAATAGCAACTAGCTAAAAATGACTTACTATAAATAGTAAGTCTCAGAATGAAAGCTCTGACGATGTCACCACAACTCCATGTTGCTACCAACTATCCAGATGTCCCTTCTAAAGATAGTAATCTTGACTTTCCCGAAATAGACACTTAATATAAATAGTAAGTGTTCCAATCTAACTCAAATGAAGAGCAATCCTAAACATCCTTGACCTCCGGAAGGAAATTTGCCCACTTAACTGTCAACTGAGACCCTCTAACCAACTTACTTAGCCTACGAGGGCTACTCATAGGCTAACCCAAACCACCAGCCATGGTGAGCTAAAAAGGGGACATTACAGTCCGCCCTTCCTGAAATTGCTTGTCCCCAAGCAATCCCAAAAACAAATAACACTTCAATCCACCCGGATCCCAAGAGTAGAATTGTGTAGTGTCCCTGTAATCACCAACTAGCTCCTGTAACATCATCCCATGTACAACTGACAAAACCTGCCGAACTGAATCGAATCCGACTGTAGATGTCGTAGGAGTGAGTATCTCGTAGGGAAGCAACTCGGAAGGTTGACATAGCTTGCTTCCCAAAACTGTGGAAAGTGAGTTGTCAGACAAACTGACCAACCCATGCACAACTTAAATGTGCATCTGAAAGGGGTCAAGCACAGGAGGATCAAAAGGAAAGCTATAGGCACTCCTCACTATGTAAACTCCTGAAAACTCCTCAGTGAGCTTTGTCTGAAATCCCGATGCACTGAAAGGATCCCAAACTCTGATAGAAGCTTGCCAATAAAAAATCCTCTGACTTTTGTTTCTCAACTCTGAACTCAACTTCATCCTTCCCTAAGTGGTGAAGCAATCCCTTGGGACCCATCCAATACATAGTGCCAAACCTGTCATCATTCGGGTCCCAAAGCACACAATGTTCACATCCATCTATATTGTGTAGATAAGAACATTCGAAGGTGTCTATAACACGACCACCATCTCCATCCTTTGTTGAGCTCCCATGGATGTGCTGACTCTGCAAGTAATCCAACTTGCAGCCACTGATCCCATCTACTGCAAATGGAAAATACTCATCCCGCAAAGGATGGTACAACCTTGGAGCTAATCAACACAGATGCGTCATCAAATCCTCTATGTGTGGATCAGAAAAGTAGTGATGAGTACTCCCAATGCAGTCACGATAAAAAGGTCCCACGTCGGTCAGGCGTTGACTGTCACAGTTCTGAACATAACCTCTATCATCTAACTCATCACCAACAACACCTGCAGTGGATATAACCACAGGAGAACCTGATGCAACATGTAGTTCTCCGCTGCTCTCAATAGATGCACTCATCCCATCTATATCAACTGCACCTATAGCTATGATAGGTGTAGTCACATCCTCCACTCGCTCACAACCATAACCCGTGGATATAAGAACATCACCAACTGCCACTATAAAGGACTGTACTATATCTATAGTTGAAGACTATGTCAACCTTAACTCCATGGAAAGCTCCTCAATCCGTGACTATGACTCATGAAGGGCCAACTACGCTCTCTCTGATGAATCCATGGTCACTCCCAGCTCATGGGTGAAGTCATCTACCTCCTCCTCCTTTCCCCTCAGCGCATCATAGTAAATGTAATCTTGCTCGAGAAGACAGTCTCTATCAGCCAATAATTGTAAATAGTTATGTTTCATTATTCCAATGGCTTCTTGAAGTGCATGGAACTGTGTTAGGGAAAGGCCACTATCACCATGCTCAACCATCGTAGGAGTACCCCAACCATATGTAGCCAACATCTAACGAGCAACATCAAAGTGCTCTATGGCTGTGGCAATCATGTTGTCATCAACCTTAAGTTGCCCAACCAAATGATGAGGACTTTGGAACTTGTGACTCCCATGCAAGCTCTCTGAATAAAATTATGCACTTTGATATGACGTTGTATCTGCAACACTCACCTCATGATCAACAACGACATGTGTGCTATCATCAGTGCACACATCAACATCCCAGGCACTGCTGCTAAGCACCTCAACGGATGGCTCGACTAATAAGGTGGAAGTTGTTGATATGACGGTATCTTCACACACTTCCATTTCCAAGGTAATTGCATGTCCACCCAACTCACAATCTTGGGACCTATTACCAACCGCTGAGTTTTCTGATTTATTTTCCAAGGTCTGATTTGCAAAATCAGACTCATCATGACATGAATCTACATCACCAGTCTCATTTATAGCACCCAAATTCTGAGTACCTTCATGTGGCATTAAACTAGAAGCATGTTCCTTAAGTGAAATGGTTGCTACCTAATGATAATTCAAAGGACTCTGACTGTTACTACAATAATCAGAACTATTAGAGTTTATAGCCCTTGCACATTCCTCAACTTTGACCTTACCAACTTGCATGCCTGCATTTATAGATTCTTCCACAACATTTTCCTTATTGTACTATTGTGTTAGATCCTTACCTGTGGGTGTGGAAGAGTGCCTAGATTTCCTCAAAAGATAATCTTCATAAAGCTGCAAATCATAACCTAACCTTTGTTGAGCATGAGCAAGGTCCTTAACAATCTTTTCCAAGCTATGCCACTTTCCCATACCCCAAAGAAAAACAAGAGTACTGGTCACTCAAATCAACTGTGTGAGCTCAATGATTTTTTTTTTATTTGCAACCCCAACAAGATGGCAAGAAACCGCTCTAATACCATTGCAAGAACCCTTGCAAGTCCCAACTCTGAAGACTCAGTTTTGACCTTTTGACATTCCGTCAAATGGTTGGCATGCAATCCTTATGTTCTGATTTTTGAATGAATGTGTTTGGTTTGTTTATATTTGAATGGTTTTACAATTCCAAAACATATACCAATACATGAAATTCAAATTATCTTGCAAGCTATGCACAAATATCCCATTTTATTTCAATTCAAATATTTGCAATTATTTATAATGGTCATCAAGAATGCATTAAGGAAGTTATTAATTGCAAAATTAAAACCTAGAGCTGATCGCTAGAATTAAAGAACACCCTTAGATGAATCACAACTCTCTAAAAATAGATCACAACTTAACGCCAATGCTTGCAAACATGTAATAAAGGCACTCTGCCCTTGCAAACAGCTCTGAGATTAATTGGGGCTGCTAACCAACAATTTCTGCAATCAATGAAAACAATACTGGCCTCTGGATGAAGCCAGCGCCCAGGACAATTCAATGGACATTTAACCAACTCAAAGTGCTGAAAAACTTAGTAGAATTTGACAAATTATCCAAGCCTGAAACTCAAACCCTTGTCTCCAACTCTTCAACCCAATCAACAAAAGCAAATGCACAAGTATGAATGGTTCGATTTTCTCCCATGAAGGCTTTAATAATTACCAAGAGCAAATCGACCAAATGGCTTCACTCTTACACCTTTCATAACTTGAAGCCATACTTAGCTTTTGAATATATTTTCTTTTGATAATTTGAAATATAGTAATCAATTATATTTCCCTCCAACACTTAGGCGTCCAAACAACACTTTATTAAATAATCATTTAATGAACTTGTCACTAAATAATAAGCTCAACTTAATTATTAGTAACGTATAACTTAATTAATAATCATTAATTAAACCAATAGCTTATTAATTCCTTCAGATAAATAACTCGCAATCCAAGTACTCACTACTTGACACCTAAGTGTCCTGCCAAAAATAGCAACTAGCTAAAAATGACTTACTATAAATAGTAAGTCTCAGAATGAAAGCTCTGGTGATGTCACCACAACTCCATGTTGCTACCAGCTGTCCAAATGCCCCTGCTAAAGATAGTAATCCTGACTTTCCTGAAATAGACACTTACTTTAAATAGTAAATGTGCCAGTGTGACTCAAACGAAGAGGAATCCTAAACATCCCTGACCTCCGGAAGGGAATTGCCCACTTAACTAGCAACCGGGACCCTCTGCCAACTGACTTAGCCTACGAGAGCCACTGATAGGCTAATCCAAATCACCAACCATGGTGAGCTACAAAGGGAACCTTGCAATGATAAACATTTTATGGAACAGCTAGGAGTTGGACCTAGAACAACCCATTTGTTGTTGGGGTTCTCTACTACTAAGCTACCACCCCCTTTGTGACTGATCCATATTTGGTCTAAGAGTGATTGAATGTGTTGCTGTGATTTCTTTAGAGAGTGTCAATAGATCCTTTGTCTGCAGATTTGTAAGCATGAGACCAAATGTCAATGAGAATAATGGGTGGATGGTGATTTCTTTGGCTGATGTTGAGAATCATTATCTCTGTTTTCTTTCAAAGGGTTGCTTTTCTTTATTTCCTTTCGACAATATGAGATTTTGTTTGAAGCAATTGGCCTTGGTTTCATGGGAGAATTGACTTCTTTATGACTCCATATATAACTTTCTTTCACCCTAATTAGATGTCTCTTTCAAGGGTTTCTAGTTGTATCCACTTTTACCATCTTCAACTAGTGTGTAGATCTGCTAGAATGATTTGGCTGAAAAGATCAGCAACCTTGTCAAATTCAATCCTTATCTTGATGGATCTAAGAGTAGCTTTGCTAGGGTCTATATGTATATTCTAAGCTACTGGTCCTTTGCTCAGCGACTTCGGGTCCCGCTCTAGTTCAAACCCAATTTGGGGCCTGGGTACAGTCCACCACGTGTCCAAACGATTCTGCCCATGGACTGTGGGTCCAGCTTGGACAGACCCAGGCAAAGCCAAAGAGAATTCCACTCTCAAATGCACCATTCTGTTGAATTTGACGATGTTTTTTTCCACTTTTGTTGACTTATTTTTTATTCCAAATCCCATGATAGGTTCACGATACATTGTTGAAGACTCAATCTAAATACAAAGAGCTCATGATACCCTCCACATTTTCTTGGATGTGCAACAAGTTCAGCTCTACGTAGAGAAACACTAACAGTGAGTTTTCTTTGTAAAATATCACAAGCTCAAACCTAATAGGTACAGACCTTACATCTTTTTGCTACAACATAGAGACAATGCTTTGAAATCATATCTTCGTTCTCAACTTGGAATATAAAGTTGCCCATCAACTTCAGTTGTATAAGTCACTCTACATTGAAGAAGAAATTTTCAGATAGGATTCCACATTTCAATCATATTTATACAATTGTATTCATCTTGATGTCCAGACCAACATATTAAGGGAAACCCCACTAAGTTGTTCACAAAGGTTCATTGGCAATTGCCAAATCAAACTAAGTGAATGTCCCAATCAGGATTTCTGTAGCGTTTTCTACATTTATTGGTTCCTGATAGATCATGAAAGTTATTATTTTCAGCTACCTAAGCTACTAATCCTACTTTACTGGTTAAATTGATTAAATACACAACTACAAGGGTATCAGGAGCTCTTTGTATTTGTATTTTGAACATAATTACTGCTGCAAGTATGTATATGTTTATGTTTTTTATATGTTTTTGTATGCACAAACACAACTCCCAGAAAAAAATTTGACCGAACCCGTAAACCAAACTATCAAACCAAAACAGTAACTTGTATATATTCAAATTTCCAGCCCAATTAATCCATTGATCTGTTCTCACATGAATCTTGGATGTAGTATGTGAATATTAAAGATTTGTCTTTTAGGTATTTCTAATGCGATCAGATTGGGTACAGGATGTCTGATTGTTCATCCTCTAAGTAGATTGAGGACTGTATGTCCAAATTGCAAAAATGGATGTCAGGAATGGTAAACCCTGACAAGGACTTTGCGTGGAGGAACCAAGGGTGTTTCATGCTTAACTAGAAGATTGGTTTTCTGGAGACCTTTAGGATGTCCCATTGGAACAGGCAGACAAAAACCTCTCAAGAGCTGTAAGTAGGTCACAGAACTTAAACTTAATTGGCTCAGCAACAGATGGCAGATCTGATGGTGGTGCAGATTAGGGGAGATAGAAGAGTCTGTTTCTTCTGAGTTTCCCTTCAAAAGCAAGATGTTTTAGATTGCTTGGGAGGAACTTTCAACTGCCTCTATGGACAGGTTGCTTGGAGGGAAAAAAAACCCAAGAATTGGAGAGGTCAAAAATTGGAAGTCAAGAAATCTGAGTTGGAAATTAATTAAGTGATCAATGAAGGCTCCCCAATGGTCTATGGATTTCCAAGAGGACTAGGAGAACAGTTATTGCTAACGCATGCTTGAGGGAGTTTCTAATTGTGAGGATTATGAGATTTTTAGCTTTAGGATTCTCTTTGAATTGATTTGTTTGTAGGGATCTATTTTTTATGTCATATGTATATGTGTGTGGTTAGTAAGTTTCTTCAATTATTGGTTAGTTCTCGGTAGCAATTTTAAGTGTTTCTTCTAGGTTAGTAGACATTTAGAGGTAACATGGATTATTTTTCTGTCTTTTGTACGTGAGGGCCCATATAAAACCCTCTCTAACTAATCAAGAAAATATATACAAAACTATCCTTGCAACCCTCATTACAGCAATCCATTATTGATTTGCGAAATGCAGAAGAATAAATGCTGCTAAAAGTGGCTAACTCTCAATCAATTTGTACTAATAAAGCCACATGAACAATTTTTTAAAAAAACCACTTGCACCTAAATTGTTTCAATTTTGGATTGATCCTATATCCCAATCCACTTGGAAACATATCAGGTGTTTCAAAACTACCAAACCTTTCCCAAAAGAGTACTAAAAGTTCCAACAATATTTATAGGAAGGAACCAGCGATTCCAGAACAAACGCACGGCAAGTTTTGCTAAATTTTATAAGACAAAAAAAAATCGGCCCCATAACCCAACAACTCCTAAACTAGTATCTAATTTTTAGTTCTTTTGATTTTAATTATGCACATTGTTGTAATAATATAACACGATATTATTCCATTAGACATTAGAGTGACAATTATAATGAAGTCCATCTCCTTATATGGAGTTCATGAGATTAAACCGTCAAACATAAACATGGTATTTGTCCTAGATTCTAAGTGCTAAAATTAACAATACTAACAGATAACTCACGATGGTGACTTTATTACAAAGGTAAACTTTATATTTTAATACCTCCTTTTAAGGCTTATGATACTAAGAACATATAAAGATGATGACTAAAAATTATAAAACTCAAAACCATATATTCTTCAAAAGTTTTTCTTTGAAAGCAATACTTGGACTAAGTTTTAACTCCATCAAGCTGCCTCATGAGTCATAACCTTTGTAAAGGCATAGGTCCTTGGCTGAATTCCCAAGTACCCAAATTATCACCTCCCAAAATTCCTGAATTAAAAACTTTCCAAATTATTGGACAACAGTCCATGCTAAGCTACATTCATAGTTCTCCATCAAGTTGTCTCCCTTGTAAGGGAATAATTCCCAAGATCCACAAACTCCCAAACTATCTTGCCAAAATCCTGTGCTAAGTTTTATCTATAACAGATCCCTTTCTATTTTCAAAACAATAAGCTTCTTAAAATACATATCCGTCATCAACAAATTCTTCACCACTGCCAATATCTAGAGGATCTTCAATAATGACTACATTAGCTTTATTTGGTTTTGTTTCTGGAGTTTTCCCTTCAGAACGTCATTGCATTGAACTCACAAGTTCTAATATGTATGACTTATTTTCTTGCAATGGTAACATTTAGCCCCTCTTTGTCTTTATACGATCTTCATCAATTATTTATTGAGTATAATGCTATCTCAATTTGGGAATCATCTTCTATATCTCCTGCAATTGTTCTCTTTTCTTCAACTAAGAGAGCTGAAATCATATCTTGCAGAGTTTGTGAAGATAGCTAACTAAGAAGAAAGATGAGATTGCCGAATTTAGAAGGCAAACACTATTTAACAAAATGGCTTTGGCATCTTAATCATCCACTGTAGAATTGGTTGCTGATCTGTAGCATTGATCTTTGATAGCTATTGACGAGAGACCTCAATTGCTTATGTGGTTAGACATAGTGACTCTGATCATCTTCAATCTGAAAAAGATGATATTTTACATAAAAATGTGCATTTAGCACTTTTACTCCAAAAAGTTCTGGTATTTTTAAATGAGTTAAAAATAGGACTCAAAAATAACCTTAATATACAAAATATCAAAAAGAAATAATACAAAATAGAAAGTACTCAACAATGAAGATGATTATGTAAATAACAGAGTCTAATAGTTCTACCTGTTCCTCTTCAAGGCCAAAATAATCATGATCTTCAAAATTCAATTGAAGAGATGGAATTGTATCTTCTGTCGCTACAATAATAAGGGGAATTGAAGAATTTTCAGGGGAACCCTGTATTCACAAATATATTTTAGAAACATAATCAGTGCTTGCAGACAAGATTTCAACTTCAATAATAATAGAACTTTTCTCTATTTTAATCACGAAAACTAACTGTGAATCTTATGTTTACCATCAAAATAGAAGCAAAAATCCTCGGATAGTCTTCCCTTTGATTTTTCGCTCAAACAAGGTAAAACATAAGAAAGTCAATCAATCAAAACCCAAGACTGGGTGATGAAGATCCCACACAAGGATTCCACAGAAGGTAGTACAGTCCTCCAAACAGATGTTGGTTGAAAATAACTAAGGATCTCACTCTTAGCAGTTGAGTGTATAATGGAGATAAACATTTCATGACAATTTCACAGATACCTTTCTTTTTTTAATCAATCTAAGAACATACAAAAGGTCCTTTACCTTAGCCTTCCTAGTTGCTATTTTTCTTGTTTCTCTTCTGCAATTAATTGAGGATTTCCTGCCTTAGAGATAAGATGCAATAAATACTTTTCCTTCTCAAAACCATTCATCCGAAGACATTGAAACCTCATTTCATGTTGAAGGAACTAGAAGCAGCTATTAAGGAGCTCAAGAGTGATATATCTACAGTTTCTGACAACCCCAATGTGAAATTTTACAAGCACTAGCAGAACTATTATTAACACACCCTAATTCAGAACATACCAAAAACAAGCACCCAGGTCATGGTACATAAAGATTGACTAGTATTTAGATGACCAGGGATTTCAGAGAAATATTACATCCCAATTTATATGTCAAATCCATAAATAATGATATTATTCTTCTTGTCATCTTTGGGGATGACATTATCATTACAAGTAGTGGGGCCCATTTGATTGAGAATATTAAACTCAATTTGTGTCAGGCTTATGATATGGCAAATTTAGGCCTTCTGAATTAATGTCTAATTGTAGAAGTTTGGCAAACAGGTGGTGGTAATTTTATTTCTCAATCTGAATATACCAAGAGTTTGCTAGACAAGTTCAACATGACATATTTTAAAATCTCATCTACACCTGTGGAGAAAGGGCTGAAACTTTCAGCCAAATCAGACTCATAGATAATAAATGAGTTAGCTTGCAGGCAACTAGTGGGCACCCTTATATGCCTTACAACCACCAGACCTGATTTGAGTATTGTTGTGAGTTACATTTCTCGTTTCATGACTTCCCCAAAGGAAGAACATTGGGTTGTGTTGTGAGGTTTTCACACCATCGCCCCATTGCAAATGGGGACCCCCTCTTTTTCCTTTAGCAGTAGGAGTAGTGGTTCTAGATGCTTTTAGGTGGTCTTAGGTGGACTTAGTCGGTAGCAATTTTCAAGTTTCCAAGTACAAGAGATGAGTTTGGCGCAAATTTGGCCTGTTGGATAGTCAAGTCTATCAGGGATATGCGTGAAGGATGGGCTAAGCTAGTCAAGGAGGTGTGATTGAAGTCAAAGGATTTGTGGGGAAATCAGTTAGAACCTTTGGAAAATCCTTGTTCCAGTGTCAATTTGATCTTAGAAAGTCAAGAAAGGTTTTGGGAGGTAACACTGCTGAAGGAATGTTGAATCCTCAAATTTGGCTAAGTCTGGAATTTTTAAGAAACTCCCAAAATCTACAATCTTTATTAAAACTCCTATGAAACTAAAACCTATCTTAACCATCTTAACAGTATTTATATAAAATATAACTTAAAGTATAAGAAAGGAAAGGAAATAAATGTAACTTATACTTAAATGTTATATTTTATATAAAAAAATTCACCCAAAGAGTGCTTAATCGATTTGAGAATTGATTGATGAAACAACAGATTGAGAGCACGTCAGATTCCGACCTTCCCTCACTCCAGCTAGATTGAGACAAGGTCAGATTCCGACCCTCTCTCATTCCAGCTATTGCTAAAGGTGAAAATCAAAGTTAAAGTTAAAGTGGTATGAAGAGTCGAGTTGAGGATCTTGAAAAAGAAAAAAAAATTGCGTTGGATTGGGACTAGGTAGGATTCCGACCTTCCCTCATTCCCATGGGATTGAGACAAGGTCGGATTCCGACCTTGTCTTGTCTTGTTCCCAATATAAAGGCTAACCAAAGTTTCCACCCTTACATCAAAACAAGTATATCATTTCATGGGTTAAGGGACGCTTAAAATAGGTGAAATCAAGAACAAAAAAGTCAGTTTTTCTTGAATATGGCCAGATTTAAAGCATCTAAAAGGGGAAACCTACATTAAGATGTGAAAATCAGACCCAAAAGGATCGATCATGGGTCTGAATTTCAAATAAACTTAGGCTCCCAAACGAAGCAAATTTGGGCGTGAAAATCAGACAAAGATGAAAAGGGAATGTAATTGCTGCAAGTAAGTTATGAGGGATTGAGAGAAGGTCGGATTCCGACCTTCCCTCATAACTAGTCGGATTGAGACAAGGTCAGATTACGACCCTCTCTCATTCCCACACTTAGAGCATCAAACCACAAGAAATTAGCCCCTCATCTTGAACCAATTTCAGAATCGCTTGAGCATTTTTTTTGGTGATTAAAAGCAGGCTCTCCAAGACAAAATCAATTTCATTCCTCTCCTCATGTGGTCTGATTTATACTTGCAACCATGAAAATCTAAGCATGAGATTGAGAATTGCCAAAGGGATAAGGGAAATCCAATTTTTTTAGAGAAGGGGAAACAAAGGTGGAAACAAAATCTGAAAGCAAAATTATGAGGGAATGAGACAAGGTCGGATTCCAACCTTCCCTCATTCTAGTGGGATTGAGACAAGGTCGGATTCCGACCCTCTCATCTTCCCACATATAAACAAAAAACATCAAATCTCCACCATTTCTTGCAACAAAAAGATACCCAATCCCACAAGACTGCACCTTATAATCATAACTAAATTGTGCAAAGTATAAAATGTTCTCAATTTAATCATCAAAAATCAGATTCATGCCCAAGTCGGCCTTAACCAAATGACATAGTTTTCTACCCTAAGGCACCTATCATTTGCAATCTCACCAAGTGCAGATTAGACTACTAATAAGAAGGCAGCGAACTCGCCATAGGGGGGGGACAACAATTTCATGATTGGGAAATTAACTTTGAGAGGATTTTCGAAGATAAAAAATCACTGATATTGCAGGAAATCAGAATTACAACTTGCAAAAGAAGAGAAATCTGGGTTGAAAAAAGAAAATCAGACCTTAAGGAAACCGAAATTCTTGATCGAGTTGGTTGATTTAAAGCAAATCTAGATGCATTTTCATACCATGTAAACTTTCAAATTTCTTTGATATCATTTGCACCCATCACTTTGTGAGCTTAATGAAACTTCTTTGTTTTGCAAGGTGATTGAAGGAGAGGCTTGGAGATCGAGGAGATGTGGAAAGACCAAGTTCAAAACATCAAACAATAAGGAAAGGCAAAGATGCTAGTGGACAAGAAGGATGATGCTCAAAGTTGAAAGTGCAAATTCTAGATCGAGGTCAAGATTGAGTCCAAAAACAAAGAACAAACAAAAGAACAAATTTGCAAGCCTACAAGAAAAATCAAAGAAAATCATCACCAACTTGAATTTCCTCCGAAAATCCAAGTTCACTTGGAAGGATCCAGCTACATGAAAGATTTCATTACTTCAGGAAGTTCAAGATTCAAGTACATGGAGTACCACCAACAAGTTCAAAATCATGACAATAAGAAGATTTTTAGAAGATGGAGAAAAATTGAGGAGATGAAGCAATTTGGGAATGTCATAGCAATTGACGGCTTGATAATGATTGAGTATCAAGAGATATTTTCTCATCACTAAAGAATTGATCAAGTCTATGAGATAAGGATGTTGAGGTGGGACCCACTCGGCTTCTACCAATAAGAAAATCTCAGTTACACGTGCCCAAGCACATTCAATCATATTATGCCAAGTGTGCCATTTTCTCATTGGTTCACAAAGGCATTGTAATTTTCTTATTGGCCCATAGGGTGGCGCCTTCATGTAATTGGATAATAGGGTGGCAACCCTAACTAGGGTTTGTAGGGATGAGTCTTGGCCATTGATCTTGAATCGATCTTGGCCCTTCATTGTATTTGAACATCTATAAAAGGCCAAAGTCTTCTCATTTGTACCTCATTAGAATAGGAGATTAGATTAGGCTAGCTAAGGGAGAGACTTGATCAAATTGTTGCTATAATGCTATCAAAGTGATTGATAATTCATTATTGGTTTTCATGGTGGATTACTTAATATTGCTTTGAAGGGTTGCATGGTTTCTTCAACCCTAACTTGGAATAGATTTCATTTCATGTTGTTTAGAAGTAGCTTAGTTGAGTGAAATAAATTGTGGATGTTTACTTGTTTGACTCAAACAAAACTAGGCCACTAGCCTCTTGCTGATGGTAAGAGTGCCTTGTGTGGTAAGCTAGTGATTGTACTTAGCTTCAATTGATATTCAATCTTTAGTTTGCATCCATTGATGGGATTGAAGAGAAGATATTGATATGAAAATCACTCGAGTATACCTTAGAAGCTTGCACTAGGTGGGTGGAAGTCGCTGATAAAACCGCATCTAGTAGAGTCCAAGTCATCCACGCTTCTTTCCATTCATAGTTAGAAGAAGTCGAAGTTAATTTTAAGTTGAAGTGGGAGTTGGCAAAATCAAAACCATATTTTCTTTGCACATTGTGAAGCTACATCTTTAGAAGTGCAAGTAAGTTGATATCCATTGGATGAACAAGCGTAAGTCCCCTAAGTGATTACCAACAAATCACATTATTTCACTGAGCAAGTATCCACAATAGAAGGAACCTTGAAGTCATTTCATGGTCTTACTTTGCAAGCTTAGCATAATAAGTGACCTTATACAAGAGAGTTGAATATTTAGTGTTTCACCTTGAAACATTGAGTGTTTGATTCTGCATGTTGTAGTGGAACAAAACTCACATCAACAGGTTGCAATGAAGCAGCTACTACTATATGTGAAAGGGACATCTAACTTTGGCATTTTGTATAGAAGCGAAGACCCTAGGCTGGTTGGGTTCACAAATTCAGATTGGGCAAAGTTCTATTCATGAAAGGAAGTCTACTTCTAGATATGTTTTCAATCTTGGTACGGGTGCAATCACGTGGACCAATAAGTAGCAACAAGTAGTAGCACTTTCCTCAACGAAAGAAGAGTATTAGGGAATTCATCAAAGCAGCATGTGAGGTAGTCTGGCTTCAAAGGATGCTTTCTGACATGAAAATGTCTCAAGCAAGGCATTAACCCTTTTTTTGTGACAACCGAGGGATGCTAAAGCTTGCCAAAAATCTAGTCTTCCACAAGGGAGCAAAACATGTTGAGCTTCGTTGTCATTTTATTCGCCAACTAGTAGAAGACGGATCAATGATGTTGTAGTATGTTCCGACTAAGAATCAAACTGTAGACATGCTTACCAAGTCCTTGAGTCCACACAAATTTGTAAAATTTCAAGACTCGCTTGGTGTAGATTGACCATTAAAGGAGTCTATTAAAATAGTATTATTATATTAGGTTTATAATGGTCAATTAGGATATTAGGATAGTGTTTTAGTAACTTTCTTTTATGCTTCAGTTAAGCTCTTATCCTTCACTTTTATGAATTGCCGATATTATCCGTTATGGAAGATCTTTGTAATCTCCTATTTAAGGAGACTTTCACTCAATTTAATTATTGAATATCTTGATAATCATTCTATCATTACGTTGAGTAATAGTTGGATGGGTCAAATGGCATGAAATGAACATTAATAAGCTTCCATTATTTTCCCATGGCCATGAAGACGCCTTGGAGTTAATTGGTAAAGCAGATTAAGAGACAAGGCAACCCCCACATCCATAAAAGACTGCAGGTTTCGACCCAAATATGGCATGCCATGGGAATAAAACCCTTGGGTATACACCCAAGGGTCGTACCCTAGCAAATATACCAAGATATGTGCATGCATATGAAATAAAATATGCATTACTGTTAAATTCTGATCAAATCTCTATATGAATATACCAAGTGAATCTTTATATTAAGCCTTTAAATATTTAGAAGCAAAATATTAAGTACACTTCTAATGAAGAAAATATGACTATTAAATGTCAAATTGTAACTTGAATTTTCATTGTGTAATTACACTTTGAGACTTGAGTATTTTTCATTTTGCAAATTATGAATATGATATGAGGTATCTTGTCTACAATTTTATTGGCAATTATGGATTTGTGAGTATCACTTTTCTTTTTATATTTATAACTTTGATGTTTGAAGTTGATATTATGTTAAAATAATGAATGTGTTAACAGAGATCGAAAGATCAATATATATAAAAGAATGAACGATGTTTCCTTAGGAAACACTCGTAAAGAATAGAACATTCTATTCTAACTAACTGAAAACTAAGATTTACAACAGTTAAATAGATAACCATTAATAGAAACTAACTATTATTGTAATACCCTCCCTTAATGGTTAATCTATCAACTACACCAAGTTGTCCTCTGAATTTGGCAAACTTGTCTGGATCAAGAGGCTTGGTGAGAATGTCTGCAGTCTGATCTGCTATAGGAACATACTGCAAATGTATTGTCCCATCTTCAACCAATTGCCGAATGTAGTGACAATGAACATCTACATGCTTGGTTCTTTCATGGAAGATTGGATTCCGTGCTAACTTGATAACACCTTTGTTATCAACAAACAAAGTGGTCAGGCCTACTGGTGACATCTGCATATCCCCAAGCATCCAACAAAGCCAAACAGCTTCATAACCTGTCTTAACTATCCCTCTGTATTCGGCCTTTGTAGAGGAGAAGGAAATGGCCTACTGCTTCTTACTGCTCCATGTGACGGCACCAGATCCCAAACTAAACACATATCCAGAAGTTGACTTTTTATCAGCAACAGAGCCTGCCCAATCTGAATCTGTGAATCCACTAAGTCTAGGATTAGGACTCCAAGAGTAGAGAATTTCATAATCAGGAGTGCCCTTCACATAACAAAGCACACGCTTAGTAGCCATCCAATGATCAACCTTGGGAGCTGTCATAAAGAGTGAAATGTAGCTGACTGCGAAGCTGATATCAGGTCTAGTAGTAGAGAGATAGATGAGACTGCCTACTAGTTGTCTGTATGTAGTATCATCAACTGGAGGAGAATCAGACTTGGCTAATAATTTCAGACCTTTCTCCACAGGTGTAGATGCAGGCTTGCAATCCTGCATGCGAAACTTGTCTGACAGAGCCCTGGCATATTTGGACTGAGAAATGAATATACCAGAAGATAGCTGCCAAACCGCAACACCAAGGCAATAATGCATGAGGCCAAGGTCAGTCATATCAAAAGACTAGCATGAACTTTGTTTGATTCCCTAAATCAAAGATGTCAAGCTGCCAGTGATGATCAGATCATCCACATAAATGACCAGAAGGATGATGTCACTGTCAGTAGTCTTGATGTACAAATTTGAGTCTGAAGAACTCCTCTAGAAGCCTTGATCACTGAGGTACTTATCGATTTTCATGTACCATGCCCTAGGGGCCTGCTTCAAGCCATAGAGAGCTTTCACCTATTTGAGTACCTGGTGTTCTTTACCAGCAACCTTGAAACTAGGAGGCTGCGTCATGTAGACCTCTTCCTGTAGATCACCATTTAGGAAAGCACTCTTGACATCCATCTGATGGACCTGCCAGCCAAACTGAGCTGCCATGGCTAGGACTAATCTAATAGTGCTCATCTTTGTTGTAGGAGCAAAAGTCTCCTCATAATCAATGCCCTGGCGCTGAGAGAAGCCCTTCGCAACTAAACGAGCTTTGTACTTATCTAAAGTACCATCAGACTTATACTGTATTTCGTAGACCCGTTTGCAGCCAATGGGTTTCTTCCCTAGTGGAAGATCAGAAAGGACCCAGGTGTGATTCTTCAACAGGCTCTGGTGTTTAGAATTCATGGCATGTTCCCAGTCTGGAATTCCTTTAGCCTCTGAGTATGTCTCAGGTTCAAACACAATGTGAATGTTGGCCATGAGACCAATATTGACAGTCTCTATAGGTTTGCTCTTTCCGTGCAGTTTTCCCCTCGATGAGCTCATCATCCCGAAGATCAGCAAGTGTCTTAGCCCACCCTTTAGGCCGGAGAGGAGGACCAACATGATCAGGAGATGCTCTATGATCAGGTTCCTCATCAGAAGAATCTAGATCAAAATCAGGTGAAGCATCTGCATATCTAGGTGATCTTGTAGGAGAGGCCGGAGGTGTCTATACAGAAATCACTGGTACTATTGGAGCTACTTGAGTTGCGGGAGCCCTCCCATGAGATGGACCTAAGGGAAGCCAAACTCCCAAATCATGAGCCTTCATAGGGTGGTCTGCGGAATCAGGAGCATGAGAGGCAGGCATGAACGGTCCCCGCTGCTCATCAAAGACTACATCACGACTGTACAGGAGATGAGATGTCTCAATCTCGATCAAGCAGTAGGCTTTGTGAAGACTACCGTATCCAGAAAGCATGAGTCTCTGGCTCTTGGCATCCAACTTGGTGCGTGACGCATCAGGGATCCAAACATAGGCAAGAGAGCCAAAAACCTTCAGGTGACTGATTCTGGGCTTGCAACCTGACCGGGCCTCTTCCAGATTCTTGCGTTTGACCGCCACAATGGGTGACCGGTTCAAAAGGTAGACTGTAGTGTTTACTGCTTCTACCCAAAATTTATTCGAAACATGTTTGTGCTCAAGTATAGACCTAGCCATCTCGGTGAATGCTTTCTTCCGACGTTCAACTACACTGTTCTGTTGTGGTGTGTGGAGTGTGGTTAACTGGCACTTGATGCCATGAAGATCACAGAAGCTAGAGAATTCAGTAGAACAAAATTCCCCCCATTATCTATCTTAAGAGCAATAATAGATTTCCCAGACTCTTTTTCAACTGGAGGTTTAAACTTCTGAAATACAGTAAATGCTTCTGATTTATTTTTAAGAAAATAGACCCACATTTTTCTACTGAAATCATAAAAAAATAATCGAAAATACCTAGACCCAAGAATAGGAGTGGCCATAGGGCCGCAGATATCGGCATGAACAAGCTGAAGTGCCTAAGAAGCCCACCATGAGTCGCCAACAGGAAAAGGTGTGCAATGTTGCTTCCCAACCTGGCATGCATCACAAAATCCAAGTTGTTGAGTCTGAATCTCTGGCAATCTGAGGACAAGCTCGTCACGAGCAAGTTGAGAGAGATAGCGCACATTTAAGTGCCCATAACACTGATGCCAAAGTGAACTAACAAAAGACTGTCGAGCAGCCATAGCAAGGTCCTAAGAAGTACCAGAATCTGCAAGTCTGAAAAGACCATGATCCTCAAGACCAACTGCAACAACAGACTGAGTCTCCCTATAAGTGATGGTGCATTGATGTGAACAAAAGGTGACATCCATCCGTGGAGAGTGTCGCAGCATATGATTGACTTAGAGTGGATTAAGTTTCATCCCTGGAACGTGGTACACATCGAGGAAAATGAGATGACTCCCAGCTGACTGAAACTGAATGTTGTGTTTGTCGACAACAGTGTACTCTTCTCCTACACCAAAAATAACTGAATCTGAATAAGGCCGGTAGTCAGTGAACCAGTCTTTACGATGGGTGAAATGACGAGGCACTTGAATCAATGTACCAGGTAGACGACCTGACATGATCTGCTAGTCTTTTAGCCATGAAGGCGTAAAAGGCAGATTTTGTCTGCTCAGTGTGCTCTGCACTGTTCACTTTGGGCAGCGAACCAGATTCCTTAGTTTGGGCAGCTAAGCACTTCTGACGTTCAACCTTCATGTGACCATACTTGTGGCAGTAGTTGCATTAAATGTTCTTTTTCTTGGAGCCTTCTGATGCTGGAGCAGAGGCCTTTTGCTGAGAAGACTATTGAGAATGAGACTTGCCCTTATCCTTTTGAAAGGATTTAGCAGCAAAGGCTTGCTCGGTGGAGGTGGAGCTAGAACTACTACCGAATTGTTGTTTTCACCGATCTTGCTGAAGCAGAAGTGTGTAGAGATCTGTGAACTTCAGATCAACACCAGTAGAAGTGATGTTAAGAGTCTCGATAAAATGCTCGTAAGACTTGGGTAAACTTTTGAGGGTTATTACCACAATGTCCTCTTCCTCCATCTTGCGTCCAATGGCAAGCAACTGATCACAGATGTCCTGAATCTGATTCAGGTGATCCTGGAGCGATTTTCGCTCATCCATGATGATAGAAAACAGAGTGTTCTTGAGAAAGAAGGCAATGCTTTTATCTGAAGTCTCATGTAGGGTTTTGAGATGCTCCCATATCTCGGCAATTGTTTTGCCAGATGGAATTTGAGGGAGCTGATCATCAACCACTGATAATTTGAGAAACATTACTGCCTACCGATTCTGCTAGTCATAAGCAACCTGATCAGGACCAGTTGTAATCAGACGCTTAGTAGTACCCAGAACCACCAGATCATTGTCACGATATTCGAAGATGGTTAGCATTCGCTAGTTCCACGTGCTATAATTCCGACCATTGAACTTTTGATTTCCCTCGAGCAGAAGATTTGTCAGTGATGCCATCGGACAAATTTTAGTGAAAAACATGTAGAACTAAGAAGGCACGTACTTCAAGGTGAAATGTCGGAAGACCCATAAACAATGAGGTGGTACCCAGAAGAGAGCTCAAAAAACCCAGAAGGAATATGCTATCAGATTCTAGATTTGATGGCTCAAAAATTGAGGCACGAAAATCGAGGCACCTAGAAAAAATGGAGGACAACCCAGTTGAGCTCTTGAAAAACCCACCAAGAATCTACAAGAATATTTTGGATCCGGCAACCAAAAAGAGAGTTTCGAAAGAAACCATAGCTGGCTCCAAAAAAATCAAAAAAAAATTGCAAAGAACAACAAAAATGGTGGATGATTGCCGTAAGAAACAAGCCATGAAAACTAGGATCGTCGGTTTGGGAGAGAGCCTTCAAACTCGCACAAATCAGAACTAAAACCCGGGCTAAAAGGGTGCGTGATTATGCAGGAGCAGAAACAACCAAAAAATGGTCAAACATGGCCGCACGCGATGCAGGAAAGCGCGGATGGAGGAGCCACGGAGACGTCCTGCAGACTTCAGAAAACACGAAGGAAAGAGGCGATTTTCAAAAGAAAAACGCAATTTTGCAAATTGCGGCTGGAGAATAGTAAAAAAACGTGATTCTGAAAAAAAAAGGTTGCTCAGAATTTCAACTTGAAAAAACCTAAATTTTCCAAACAAACAGACGCGATTTCTTAAGGAAAAACTCCCACAATTTTGCAGTAAACCCTAGCTCGGGTCTAAAGCAGACTGCAATTTCGAATTTCTCACCATAACAAATTTGCCCAAAACATTTCACTGCTCTGATACCATATTATGGTAAAATAATGAATGTGTTAACAGAGATCGAAAGATCAATATATACAAAAGAATGAACCATATTTCCTTAGAAAACACTCGTAAAGAATAGAAACATTTATTCTAACTAACTGAAAACTAAATATTAGAAAAATTCTAATATTTACAATAGATTTACAACAATTAAATAGATAACCATTAATAGAAACTAAATATTATTGTAATAGTTGAACATATACATATAAATTTTTAATATATGTACATATTTATATATATGTACACATGTACTATACCCACGCCCAAGGGAAAAAAATTGTCGTACCCACATAGCCATATCTCGTATTCGTACACATACTTGTACTCGAATCAGCAGCTTAGCATATAAGGAATTACATGCACCAAAAACTTTGTCAATTTGGAAGTAGGACTTTTGGCTGAAAGAACCTATGTTGACCGTGAGGTCCAAGCCCCAAGATTGATGTGTTAGCGCCATAGTTCATATTTGGCCTAAACTTGGCAGCTCAAAAAAATTCTTCAGATTCAAACTCAACGAAGAACTTTTTATTTCTATTGATAATATACAATCAACTGAGTACAAACAAGATAACCATCAAAATGTTGTCTGACTGACTATACTAGAAGTATAGATAATACTATCTCAAAGTGAAAGATCCCAAGAGGATCCTTTCGCTGAACTTCTGTAAATTTTAATTAAAATAATAGATTACAATGTACTTATTTTGTGGTCTTAGAGAATTAGACAGAAGTTTCAGAAGGATTGTTTCTTTTGTGTTTGTATTTTCCAGATATATGTAAAACACTAAATAATAACAGCAGCAAATAAGAAATAAGCTGAGACAGCATGCAATAATATAATATTCAATCAACCAGAATGGCTGCAAATCGTACTAGGCAACATATGCATTCAGTATATCAGCAAAGGTTGTTTATAATGAAGAATGATGACGCCTAGCTGCTGAAATAACCAGCCACGCACCAAAGGCAGAACTTGCTGTTGTAAACCAAATAATAAACCAAGTGACAGCTGAAAGGTAGCCGTACGGCTGCAGAAGTCATG
>MU225692.1:712514-737826 GCA_018584345.1 Thuja plicata
ATCATGAGGTGAGCATTGTGGATACAACTTCCTATCATAGTGCGGATTGTGGGTCAGAGAGCTTACATGGGGGCCAGAGTATTCAGAGACATCATGTGACTGGGCAGTTGAAGGTGAGTGATAGTCAGATTGCTACAGCCTTAGAGCATTATGACGTTGCCCGTCAGATGTTAGCTGTATTAGGTTGGGGTGCTCCTATGTCAGATGAGCACAGTGATAGTGGTCTTTCCCTAATAGAGATCCATTCATTATGAGAGGCTGTCAGAATAATGAAACATAATTACTTGCAGTTATTAGCTGGCAGAGACTACCTTCTTGAGTGGGGTTGCACTTGTTATGATGCACTGAAGGGGAAGGAAGAGGAGGTTGATGAGCTCACTGATGAGCTTGAGGCAACTTCAGAGGTATGGGAGAGCACCAAGCTGGCTCTTCAAGAGTCGCAGTCATGGTTGGATGAGGTGACCGTGGAGTTGAGCCGCGTGCAGTCTTCACTAGCTACAGATTCAGTTCAGTTTTCTACCGTGGTTGTTGGTGATGAGTTGACACCCACGGGTTGTAGTGAGGATGTGGCTACATCCATCACGTATTTAGGTGTTGTGGACACAGTTGGGATGAGTACCATGGCAAAGAGTTGTCGAGAGCCTTTGGATGTGTCAGGTTCTCCAGTAGTCAGCACATTGATAGATGATGCAGGGCAGGTCATTGAGAGTTCTTGTAATGTAGAGGTGGATTCGTCAGTAAGTTGTGTGACTGTTCATGACACTACTCTATCTTCTTCACGAGATATATGCAGCGTATCATCTGGTTGGGAGATTGACTCTCGTGTTCGGTTGTTTCCTTCCTCTGGAAACAATCCTGTTATTTCATCCCATGCAGTTGATTATGTTCGGCAGATTGCTGAGCCACAGAGATGGAGGGATCAGTTGAGGGTTTCCGGAGAGAAGGTTGATTCAACCTTATCTCGCTTCGACTGCACACATAAGTATGTTGAGTACCTTCTTTGGAGAGCAGGGTTTGAGGAGAGACAATATGGGGTCAAGGTTGGTACTCATCTTCGCGATTTGAAGTTCATCCAGAGTGCTTTAGAGGCATTTAAACTAGAATACCTTCACTTGTTTCATGACCGAGAGTACGTTATTGGGTATGCAGAGAAATATCTACCCAATTAGCAATTCAGGGCCAGAGTTTGGAGCCATCTTCTGATTCTAGAATTGTCAGTGATGAGTCTTTGACAGAGATTGGAGTCTTTTACCGTAACTATACAGTGAGGAGTGCTCATCATTTTTCCTTTGATCCACAAGTAGAGGACTTGATTATGCGTCGATGTGGATTGGCTTCGGAATCATACCACCCTTTATGGGATGTGTATAGCCCAACTTCAGTTGATGGAGTTAGTACTTGCAAGTTGTTGAGAGACTACTTGCAGAGTTAGTACATCCATGGCATTTTAGCGAAGGATGGATATCGTGATTGTGATACAAACACCCTTGGTAGTTCTTATCTTTGTAGTACAGTTGGATTTCATACCCATGGGGGATTGGTAGAGTATCGGGGAAGATTTGGTGTAGCTGGTGATTCCGGACATCCTTACTTCCTCATAGTGGATGGATGTGTGTTTCGTTTATACTGGGATCCAGGTGGTGGCAGGGTTACTACTGCAAGTTGGATGGGCCCCATAGGTTTGCTTCACCACTTCTGGTATGGTGAAGTTGAGATCAGTGTTGAGCCGCAAAAGTCTGGGAGTATTCTTCTTTGCAGATTTCTATTCTGGATTCGAGATCCAGGTATAGTTGGTTGGACACTCTTCAGTGTGTTGTTGGATCCTACGTGTGCATCGAGATTTCAGTCTGGGTTCACTGGAGAGTATTGCAATGTGTACATGGTTTGGGTTATTGACAGTGTTACTTTTGATCCGCATGTACAGGGTCTTTTTCAGATGAACGGCTTCAGTGAGCAGAGTTTGGACAGATGGATTATTGATCACCTTTGTGCAGTTGTGGTTATACTGGTGCTGCAGTTGTGTCTCAGTGTTGGACAGTTCTCAGTCTTCCTTTGTTTTTTTGGTTCAGTGAAGTTTCTCAATAGTGGAGATTGCTTGAGGACAAGCAATTTCAGGGAGGGCGGACTGTAATGTCCCCATTTTCATGAGCATCAAAGTTTGAAGGATTAGCCTATTATTCTGTCCCTCGTAGGCTAATGAGGTTGGTTAGAGGTTTCGTTGAGGGATGCATCTTCTTCAGTGGCCAGGGTTTTGCAGGTTTGGCTTTCGTTTGAGGTCTCCAGGACTCCGTATGCAGTAATTGCTATTTATAGCAAGTCTTGAGGAGGTTAGTGAGGGACCCCTGCTATTTTTAGAAATGGGGTATGGTCATATGCAGCTTGATCATGTTAGCCTCCAGTTCAGACGGCGTGCAAAGATGATGAGTAATAATGGAGATATTAATATTTATTTGGCTAAAATAAATATTAATAGTTTTGAGCTTTTATGGTAAAGTTATAATATAATTTTATATTATAACTTAAGTCACTTAAGTGAAGAGTCAATTTAACACATCGAATGGGGCCAATTGAGTATTTTATTTTGGAGGAGAATTATTAAAAGCTTTCCCTAAGTTTTATTCAATTAAATGTTAATGATTTTATTTAATGTTATTTCATTAAAAAAATCGCAGCCTTGAAGATGAATTTCGATTAGGGTTTTTTGAGGCATATATATGCTTGAGAAATGAAGAATGAGGTATCCAATGTTATTGCTATCATTTTGAAAACAAGTTTTTGTGCTCTGAGAAGGGTTTCAGCCATTACCATTGAAGAACGTAGTTTCTTCTGTGAGTCTCCATTTGAACTGGAGAAATATCCAGCAAATTTGGTATCCAGAGAGTTTCATACAGAGACTCTGATTTGTGCTTCAGCAGTTATGAGGAAGATTCAGAAATTTATAGGGGTTTCATTGCAAATCAGAATATTTAAAGATTAATCATTGGCTTATTAAAGTTTGTACCTGCTGCTACAGTACGGCCATGAACAGTAACGTGTGAATAGTGATGCGTGAACAGTAACGTGTGAATAGTGATGCGTGAATAGTGACACGTGAACAGTAACTCTACAGTGTTTGAGCTTATTGATGTATTTTTCACAAGTTGAAAGGATGCTTTTTATTTCAGATTTGAATGACCGATTTCATACAGCAAATACCTTCAATTGACAGCATTTTGTATTGAGTTTGTGAAGGGTTTTGAGAGTGAAGAACAAAGAATTTGCTGCAGATCAATTTCATTATCAGAATTTCATGTATTCAAGCTTTGGACCATCGGGTATGCTAAGCTAAAGAAATTAAGCATTTTATACCTTCTTATTTTTTAATACAATCATTTGCAGCTCTATATCATTTTAAGTTTGTTTCAAACTAGTGTATTTTCTTGCATAGAATATTTCTTGCCTGGTATTTTGCTGAAACGAACAAACCATATCATATATTGTTGAAAACCCCAAGAAAAAAACATAAACCCTCAAAACACAAGATTGCAAAACAGCAAAAACAATCAGTCCCTACAATTGAGAGAAGACGAGTTCTTACAACTGTAATGATCATCTTTTGGGCAATACAAGAAAACTCTGTCAATTTGCATATGCACTCTAAGACTTTGAGCTTAGATGTAAATTAGCTTGCTTTCAATAAAAGAGGCAGATTGTTTTGAAACTTTGTGTCAATCCAAGTTGTTATGTGACAACATTTTCTTGAGTTGATTGTGAGTTTTGGTGCTTTGCTCAAGAGGGATTGAATTCAATCTTGCAGACTTTGAGCTGCATATTGCGTTCAGAGTTATAGTTCAATTTGAGCTTTTGAAAACTTTGTGTTGCAGGAGGGCAAATTGTTATAGTTGATAGTGGCTTCAAATACTTAAGGCTGAAAGACTTTGTGCTTCAGTGTTAAGTACATTCATAAAATTAGTGAATATTCGGTAAGAGACTTTGTGTCTTACTGTTTATTCTAGTTAAATCTTCATTCTGAATAAATGCAGAAGACTTTGGATTTCTGCAACTGTTCCACCCATATAAAGTAGAGTGGTGTCTTTTGTGTTGCTCTTACGTCAACTAATGAGCCATCGATATTATTGTAGCAATAGGTGTTTTTTGTCAAATTTTAGTGTTGATCATAATTTATTTGTAAATTCATACATGAAAAAAGAGGAATTGATTAAGAGAACCGCCCTATTTTGTAATTTTCAGTTAAGTTTCTATTGGAGCCACCTACGGTAAGAAGGGAGCCTCCCCTATTGTTGAGAGGAGAGAGAAATCTCATGAGACGTTGCCTAAAGTTATAGTTTTGATAGTTTTGCAAGTTGTGGTCACAGTGACTTACAAAACTTTTAGTCAACACACATTAGCCTACGAGGACCACTGATAATAGTCTAACCTCTACAAATAACTGATACTTGGGAAGGCACAAAAATGGGGACATTACACAAGGCATCTGCTACAACATTGTTTGTCCCTTTCACGTATTCAATGTCAAAGTCATGGGCTTGTATCATGCTTACCCATTTCTGTTGTCTATCATTTAGGTCCTTTTCAATCATGAAGAATCTCAAGCTGTTATGATCGGTTTAACAGTTGAATTTCCCATAAACCAAATATTCGAACTTGGTTAGGGCATGCATGATGACTAAGGGTATAAAACAAATATTGTTTATTGAGAAATTAACAAATAAATCAAAGGATCAGATTCCGGTCTTCATATTAGTTGCGCCTAGGTGATAATAGAAATTTATTAGGGGCTGACCTAGGTAAGAAAGGATATCATGATTAAAAAGATAAAGGTTCATAGGGCCAACCAAGGCTAAGGGTCGGATAATTTAGGCCAACCTGATTAAGGAGAGACCAATGTTTACTCATTTGCATTATTTTGGGAGCTGACTAGACTAGCCAAGGGTTAAACATGCCGCTCAAACAAATATCTATTGCTGATCGGCCATATTATGAAAAGTAGCGTTCCTCCTTGAGGGTTGCGTCCCTTCCAATGAATAGATATAAAGAGAAGGGAGACAAGTGCAAAATGAAGGAAGGTTAGGAAAGCAATTCAACAGCAGCGATAATTAAGTTATAACAGAAATTTGATTTGTCTACATCCACCTGGGATTAGGCAGCGATTATCTAAATAAAGAATAGAGAACATCAAATAGTCATTCTAGGTAACAGAGATCCTCATAAGGGAAGGAAAACAATTTGAATCTGCAATTAGTGCTCATAAAGAGCAGATCAGTCCAGAAGATATCAGCGATCAGGTAACCAAGGTAGAACATCAAAAAGCATCAGCAATCACATACCAGCAGTCAGGATCAGATCTGATTTAAGGCGATCATACTCTGGCATACAAAAACTGGATATTATAACTGTAATTTCATAAGTTTTAATTCTTATGATAGAGAGCATAGTGGATCCTATTTATAATCACTTGCTTGTGAATAATGAATATGCAATCTAAGAATATGGCATTATCATGTGATCTTTTTATATGTAGAATATAGGCAATAATGTGTAATTCTTTATATGTTTGTTGTTATCAATCATGGTAGGGATAATAGGGGAATATAAGGAGGGGAAACAGTTATGAGGTCCTCTTCTAAGCACGCCACCTCATAGTGGTGATGGATAGTCTCATGAGGCTAAGGGAGTGCAAGGAGTGCCCCGCCCTTGGGCTTAAAAGGGAAGGATGATCCAGGACACCCTATTGTACTTTCCCCAAGTCCTTACCATGGTTGACCATTATGTTAAGGAATGTTAATCATAAGGAGGAGGATAAGGGTGACAATGGAAGATGGGAAGAGGTATAGGATTCCTCACTAGGTACACTTCTCATATGGATGGAAAAGGGCCACATGATAGCCAAGAGGGATGATATCCACTCTTGGGCCTAGGGTAGAGGATAGTTTTAGGCACCCTAATATGCCCCTTATCCTAGCTCTCCTATGGTTGAATTCCATAAATTACATATATCTTATGATTAAATTAATGTTCATAACCCTAGTAGGAAAGATCTATGCTTTTAATGTCTCTAATAAGGAAGACCTCTTTTGTACATTATGTTTCAATTATTTCCTAACATGTTGCAGGATTTCAACCAGGTACATGATGTTACTAATTCTATTCTACTCTTGTTCTTCTTGGAATTTGTGATTTAGGGCAAAACCTAGTGCATTTACAAAAGGAGACATTACAATAAAAGCTGTAATTCTGTACAATACAGTTATAGAACAAAATACATTTGGAATTCTTAACAGTAGGGAAAATTAAAGTTTTTCTGCAATTAACTGGGTTTTCCAACTGATATGCAAACCAGTTTAGTCTTCTAATAATAAGCTTCCATTAATCTGCCGTCTGAAAATTTGTACTTGTGGTTAACATGAGAAACAGTTCTTGATTGCCTTCTACAGAGGAAATTATGGTCCCTAGATTTCATCCACCTTGTTGAATCAATTCGATTTCCATATGGAAACTTTCAATTTTCTATGTAATAAAAGGAACAAGCCCTTCTTATAACCTCTGATTACTTACTTTTCTGTACTTGCAAAAAAGGTGAAAGAAAGAAAATCTGTACCTATCATAAGTTCCAGATGCCTCTTGCAATGCATGTTTGAAAAGTTTGAAGTCAAATCTTGAAATCTGGTCTAAAAGAGCTTGCTTCTGGGTGTCATTTCCTGTTAAAAGTCCCATTAGAATATGCTCCTGTCCCATCTCACGTAATTTCTTTTTAATACCTGCTACTTTCTGCCGCGTTTTTCTTTTCTGCTTGATTTCCTGTTTGTTGCAAAGTCCACAACGGAAAAATGAAAAAGTTTAGAATTTTGTATATTACTTTCTGAGCAAGAACAGAAAATAAAAAGTGAAGGAAGAATTATGGTCAACGAAATCAACCATATAAAAATCTTAATTTTTTGGTCACAATTTGAAAATAAAACTGAATGTTTCATGTCAGAATGCATTTGTTCTGAAAATATTTTTAATTGCTGGCTGCAAAAACAATTAACACAGCAGTGCATGTAACCTTGCATTGTGCAAGCGGGGAAATGCCGCATACCTCAAATTCATGGTAAACGTGCCAAGATCCAAATAACATTGCAAAATAATTTAAAATTTTCAAATCAAAATCCATTATACAGGGTCAAATTCAACCACCACATTTCTTATCCATAAAAATAAGTCTCATCAAAGAAGCAATGAATAACATAGTTGTCATCAAAATTTTGGCTAAAAACAAAATTATCTGTCAACTATTTGCTCCAAATTGTTTATTGTGTGTAATGAGTGAAATGTCTTAGATAGAAATCTTGCTTTCCAGTAGTAACCATCCCCCATAAGTTAAGCTTCAGGAAAATGCATAAGCAACCACAATTCAAAATCATGTTAAAATAACATCAATGAAACTCTATCCGGACACCATATACAAGAATTTAACATGTGCATTACTCGGGTTACATTTTGAATAGTGACTTCTCACCAAGAATGTCTATATCAATGGCAGCCCTGCTTGAAAAGATTTTGAGGACACAAAAGAAGGCATATAGAGGCTTTGATGCTTTCTCTTATAACAAAAAAAAGCAAGATCACATCAACAACAGAAAAATGTTATGGAGTAAACCCTTACTTTAAACGTGGTGATAAGAGAATGACAATATCCTGATGACATGAATATTATAAGAGGTCACTCACATCAACGTCAATAGTCAATTCAAATATCTTCATGGTTGTTTAATGAAGTTTTCATAATTGGAGGCCATTTGTAAATGAATGCTTTTCAGGCCCCAGAATGATCCCTTAGAAGAGCAAGGAAAAGGATAACCATAGAAGGTGCTCACTCTCAATCTATAAATAGGTTAACTTGTTACTTGGAATGCACAATATACACTATGTACAATAAGTTTGATAGCTTAAGTTTATTTGCAATTAATGGCTGCATCTAAGGCAAAATAAAATGTAACTTAGAGAAAAAAAGGAAGAGACAAACTACTCGGTTCACAAATCTGTAGTAACCAATGATTCACAATGCTCTTAACATAACCAAAACTATAAACTACAGACTTGATCTGAGATTAATATAGCACCTCTCGGCGTCTATCCCCGCTTGTCAAGCCTTTTGGACGCAAGTTCAGCTCTAGAAGTCCTTCTGGTGGAGTGATAAGAAGTTGCCTCATCTGCATATCAACATCTGGAACAATATCTTGGACAAATGGAATCCATATAAGAGGGGCAGAGTTTTCTTCGTCTGCTGCTGGACTTTTTGCACCAGTAACATTGTCTTTAGTTTCACTCAACATAACCGACAGTAGATCATTAGCTCCAGTAGTAAAAATGTCCAAAACGGTACCAACCAGCTCATTAGTATCCTGTTAAAAACACTTAATATCAGGTAAGCATCATGAAACTTGTAAACCATAAAACTGGTGAATTTCCTAAAACTTATGAATGATTAAACACAAATGTCATGCCTTTAATAAAATCTACACAACAAACAGTTGGTCACAGGAACTCAACATATATTGCATGGATTTAGGTTTATGAGTCATATAAATGTCATATATTGCCTAAAATGGAAAACAATAATCACGTTTATATTTTCCTGGATTATGAATTGAAGGGTCTACCCAACACAATAGGATACTTTGAACTTAAGAAACAATTGGTATGTGTAATGCAAATGCAGTCAAACATGGTTAAATTATATTATTGCATATGCTGGAATGTACAATGCACTTATTTATTTTATTACTATGGCTGTTACCTTTATGCTTCTGGTCTGACAGTCCAACGCACGTCTTGGCTACACATCCTACATGAACACTCATAAAATGAAGTCAAGGAAATGAGCTTTACTGTCTCATTATCCTTGTAGCATAGATAGCCAGTATACCCTACTTATATCACTAAAGCTGCAGTTGTGTCGATTCCTTGTGGGATATCCCTGGAATGTTTATCCTGCTGAACGAATTCATTGTTCTGTTCTTCACTAGCATAACATTTCTACTGCCATTTAGGGAAAATTTTAGAGTCTATTTTTCACTGGTGAACTAATTTTTCCACTTCTCCCCCAAAACCAATCACCTGAAATTTTTTGAAAATAAAGACTTGCTTCAAATTTCATAAGACAGTAACTCTTTCCTTGATAATTCATCAAGTTTATAAAACATATATATATTGACAGTAACTCTAAGACAATGTCAACTCTCGGTCTCCCAACAACCTACTTTGTAACCTGCAACCTCATTTTCTCAACCATTCGACCCAAATAATTTATAGACATGTGCGTGTCACGAAGACATCTGCGCCCCGCGCATTCGTCCCACGAATATTTGGGAGGCCGTTGGAGCATTACACTGTCTAATTCCTGGCAGTGTAACACCCCTATGCGCTTCCAACGATGTTGGGACAACGCCCAGCCCAGCCTTCCATATCTCACCATTTTGGCCTAATTTTGACAAGAACTCACTACGATTCACTCTCTCAATCTCTCGCTCTCGCTCTCACAATTTCTTCCGTTTTCCCATCTCCATTGTTGCTCACAGCAGAGTTTTGCCGACATGGGAGGTCTATGCTCTTCCTCACTCTAGCAAGCTCTTGGTTTCTGGCATTGAAAGGAAGTGTTCTCTTTCCAAGTTATCTCATTTGTATTGTCTAGCATATCTCGTGTTTCATTATTATCTCTCATTGTATCGCTTTTATCTATTTGGATCATTATCTATCTATCTAGCTATCCTTGGAGGTGGAAACACCAAAACAGGGATTGGACTATGGCAAACTTCTTATCACAGCCATCCTAACTTTTTGTCCTCGGTTGTATGTGTGCAGGTATAACGGAGAGCTTGGATGTGCCGGAGGCTTCATTTGCTGGACCTTTTGTAAGTATTCCTCTTTTCTTTCATCCTTTCAATTATTTCACATTTTGCTTTACATTCCTGTTTTACTCAGTTTATAGTATTTAGCAAAAAAAAACTATACACCTGTCATTCAACACTTTCTGGCACACATTTCTATACTCTGTCCGTATGGGACGTTTGCACGCCACACTATTGTCTACAACCCCGTGCATGCGTCCTAGACAAAGAGCGTACTGGGTTGAACAAAGAGTCCTTGTAACCTATGTATTTGCCTATTGTTCTCTAAATACTTTTGCTTGTTAGTTAACACTCAGTTACACACACATACACATTATTCTTCGAGAGAGCAAAACTTGAAGTTGTAGTGCTCCAAAGGTTGCTCCAAATAGAGAGTAGGGTACCGAATCCTCAAGGGGTCTGACTACCCTTTCCAGTGGTTCAGTTTTCCTCTTCTACACATAGAGTTAACAATTACTAAATAACAATAACACTTGAATGGTTTTTGCAACATAACATTTACATCCATTGTCCTTCACTACACATAAACACAATAACTTGACTTCAACATTCAAATGATAGCTTTTGCAATGCATGTCTAGATTCAACTCTCTTTTTTATCTATGTGCTCAAGGCCCTTATTTATAAGTTTATAGTTGCTTAAGAATAAACTATAAACTATGTGACCAGGCTCGCCCAAGGTGCTTGAGTGGTACCCTAGGCAGACATTGGTGAGCTCAAGGGGACCCACAACGATTGGGGTCCAAAAAGGCTTTTAAAATATGTTAAAAAGCATTGTTTTGAGTCAAAATCTGGCCCAAAAGCATTTTTTAAACATTATTATAAACAAACAAGTACATGTGTAACTAATTTTGCCCTTAAGTGACAAAAGTATCAATAGTGTGCATCAATAAGTTTTGTGCAGTCTCAAAGGCCTTTGTTGACCTTGGTGTTGGGGCTCTACCCTTGACCCCAACTTGTATCAAGACAAGGACACACAAGGGGCACAACCCCCAAACCCCACAAGGGGCACGGCTCCTCAACCTCGCTAGGTGCATTGACCCCAAACCCCATAAGGGGCACTACCCCTCAACCCCATTTAGGGCATTACTCCAAAACCTCATTAGGGCCTCCACTCCTCAACCCCACTATTTTATATTGTATATTTTTATATTTTTAACATATATATATGAACCCATAACCAAGGAAAAAAATTTGCATCATCGTACCCGATACCTACACCCATCCCAAGACTAGAAACTAAGACTATAAAGGAAATATAATACTAAAAGAATCCCGATAAAGCTTGGCTTTAGAATAACCTTAAGTTTATCCTCATAAACTAGGTTCATTCTTGAATTAAATTGTTTTGTCCTTAATATAAGTCAACTAGATAATATGGCACCATCCTTTTGAATGTTTTTTGCTTTAACACTATAAGATAAGCATTTGGAATGCATCTTAACAAGCTTGCTTTCCGGATTTACACTTATACAAGACAATTGCCACTCTTGCCAGATTTCTTGGGTGGCGGTGTCGTTATAAAAGTGCACCCAACAATTAAACATTATGATTTCACCCTGCCATGCCTTCCTGACTGTCTTGCCAACTTTGGGCATTGATTTGAAATAGCTTTGCAATAGAAAAAGTATAAGTAGATATTTCAAGTGGTTTATGACTACAAAAAGTTTGCCCAAAAGGTGTCTTTCCTTCATTTAATATTTGCAGATAATAATGATCTTTGCAGAAATTAATGATCTTTGTGAGTAATCTAAATGCTTCTCTTCATTATAAATATATGATTAGGGACTCGTTTACTAATCTATATTGAATTTTGAGAAACGGATTATAAATAGGAAGGACGGCTAGCCTTCCAAGTTCATGAGAGGTGAAGGGAGACAGGCATCCATTCTCTTATCAAGTATGCCACCCTGAGATAGAATTGAAGACCAACATCCATTCTCTTATCAAGTATGCCACCCTGAGATAGAATTGAAGACCAGCCATCCATGCTCTTGGACTTGATTGAGGAGCACAGACAGCCTCTAAGGTGAACTGAGTGATGGAAGGGCAACCCACCTTCCGTGCTCTCGTAGTACAAGGGCGGCCAACCTTGAGACTGCAGTTTGCAAACATTTCAACAAATTCCTAATTAGATTATTACGCGAATCCACATTGGAAAGGCTATGGTCTTAATTAGAATTTTAATATGAATAATGTTTATGGATATCGTGACGTTTTCTAATGATGTAAGATGTATGTTATCATGGCTTATGATGTAAAGTCAATTTCCACATACTAATATTGTGTGCAGAACCTAGATCAGGATTTCTCGTTTAAAGGGCATTTCAATTGGTAAATTTGCATTCTTGAATGTACTATATTTCTTGTTTAAATGAAATTGTGGTTTTAGGGCAAAATTTAGGTATATCCCAAAAGGTAACATTACATTTTATCCCTGGACTTCCTCAACTCTCAAGTATCTTTCAAATTCCCTAAATCAGCTTTTAATATATATATCTCATATTGCATTTTCTTGTCTGAAACTATGGGCGTTTCCTTGTCACTGATCTTTTACTGAGTTTACCCTACAAAGATCCTTAACATTCTCATTAGCAAATGACTCGTTATATCAATTCATATTGTATTTTCTTACATTATCATTACTTTATGTTTATTTTATGTGTCAACAGCTTAACATGAGAAAGTATAGATCTGTTTCTCATGTCCCACCCACCCAGCAGGTTCTTCACTGGTGCTTGTATAAGATGTATCATACTCAATTAATCTTTACATGATTTGCTATTTTCCCACATCAACCAGCTTTAATGATAATGAATTTCTCAATGGACATATAACCATTTGACATAACCAATTAAGTATAAAGGTTTACAAATTCATATAGAAAATACTACATTAAAAAACTTTTCTAGGTTAAGATTTTAAATCATCAAATATAACTTACCTTTAACACGACGCTCATGCCAACCAGATCACGACTGTAGTACTCATCCTCATCCAAAGTCGGTCTATCATCATCCATAACAAACATGGTGGCTCCTACTAATTCCTTTGCCTACAAAGCAGAACTCAGAAGAGAAAGGTTATTGGTAATAGAACAGCATACATTTCAGAATTTTAAATTTTAAATATAAACCCAAAAGCACAAAGAATTCAGTCACACATTTGTGTTTTCAATGCCCCTTCTATCTATAATTTAAACTTAAATAAGTGACACAAATTATGGTTAACATACTTCAGAACTAATTGAAGGTGAGAAATTTGTATAAAGATTTGTTCATTGACATCTTAGAAACATAAGCTTTTAGCCATTCACTTGCAAGAAAAATGGCTATATTCTTATATAAACTATGTAGGAAGCTGTTGTTTAAGGAGAATGAAGACGGCTTTATATAATCTTTACGCCTTCATCTATGTGATCAGGATTCCAGGAGCAATCCAGCAGTCCACATACTAAAACTAAAGATTCCAATATATCATGATCAGCAGTTATTTGATAAGAAAAAATAGAAACAATGACCTGAATGTATATATAAAGCAGAGTCATACAAACACAAAAAGCAAAATGGACTAACTACTGAAATCAAAATGCTATGCTACCAGATTCGCTCCTGGCAGGCTGAAAGTTGGGTTTGATTCGCTTCAACTTCCGGTCCTTATCCCATTCACTGGAAATTCGGCCACAAAGGACCAAATTCGTCCCAAATTCTCACAGAGGGACCCGGACCGAATTTACCAGAATTTACGACAACTTTGACTAAACGTGGCAGAACCCAGGTCGACTTTGGTCACAAAACAACTTTTTTTTTACTTTTTTTAAGTTTTGTTTTGGTTTAATTTAGTCTATATGAATATAAATATGAAAAAATGAGATTATTTTGTTATGTGAATAAAGTGCCAACTGCCAAGGTCTTATTCCTCTCTATTAATCTCTCTCTCTCTTTCCAGTTGATTGTGCATACTTCGTTCTATTTGCCAATGACCAATATAATATCGGGAGTAAACTATCGGGTTGTGATTAATGTTTGCACCGTCTCATTTGCATTGGCAGACATTTTATTTTGGCTGCTGCAATTTGTATTCCTGAAGGATCAGTCTGCATTTACTTGAGAGTGTAGCCATCTGCATGTGTGCAGTCTTGGTTATGTTACAGAGGATTAATTGTACTTGAAAAGCATCTAGTGCTTCAGTTGACCCTTAAAGAATTTAGAGTACTTTGATATGCTTCCATTTGCATTATGTTGGGGCAGCCATAACTTGGACTGGAGTCATAAAGCCTAAGGCACATTTCACTTTGTGAAAAGATCTGTGTTCTATGTTGAATTTTGTAAGTGATGAATCCTATATATATAAAATGAGATTTGTGGTGATACAATTCTGATTGTTAATATATATGGTGGTGTATTTTGCTATGTTGCTCTACTATTAGCATAGTGGTGTATGAACTTATTTGCTGCTGCATACACACACACATTAAAAAACAACATATGTTTTTTTACGGACGAACCCAAAACAAATTCAAACCCACCCAAAAACATTTTGAACAAATTTTGAACCCGAATCCGAAATGGAACTTAGTCAAAATGTTGTTAATCTGAAAGCTCTATGTATGAGAAAATATCCATATTATAGAAATGCATATGTATCTATGGCCCAATACAAAAGAATAAGAAATAGGAGAGATGAAACAATTCATCTCCAGACTATCATAAGAAAGTTGGCACCACTTAGGACGATCACATTGACTGGCAGTTGGCACCAAGTCAGCCCCAACTTCATGGTAATGCTGGAAGTTGGCACTTAATAAAAGATGTGCTGAGGAATGTTGGCTGTAGTGATTAAATTTTTGCCCTTGGAGAGAAGGGGAAAGGGGCAGATGAAGGGGAAAATTTACTACTCCACCACCTCTGCAGACACTGTACCTTTCCTAGCAAGGTCTGGTATTTCAAGGATGTAGCTTTAAGTTGTTTTCAAATTCATATATTGACAATTCCGACCTTCCATAACCCATATTTATAGCCTGAAGCTTTAAGCCAAATCATGTCTCCTCTGATAAGTAGGAGATATTTTTCTACGGAAAGTCAAATTGTGATATTGCTATCAGGATTCAACTGTGTAGTTTTTGAGTCAAACTCATTGACCCATGTTTCATGAGTAGTGGTTCACGAGAATCCATCTCTCATGAGAATGAATGTAACACTTAGCACTCATTGCATCTAGGTGATGCTCATAGAGGTGAAGCACTGGGACTTCCCGGGAGGTCACCCATCCCAGTACTACTCCAGCTCAAGCGCACTTAACTACAGAGTTTCCTCCATGGTTAAACCCACTTTGCTTGCAACCCCATTTGCAAAACCTTCAGCAAGTGTTGTCTCATCTTTCAAAAAATCAAGCAAATTTGGATGGTGGTCATCAAAACTTTCTGTCTAGGAGGCACTAGCTATTGCATGAAAGTTTTTCTATTAGTCCTTTTCATAAAAATGTCATTTTTCTCTTGGACTTTTCAAATATTTAGAATTCATAATTTTGGCTGTATCACATGGTAAACATTTCCAGAATGTATTTCAGGTTCAGCCAGAATGCATTTTTTTGTTGATGAAAAATAGTTGCAACTTGTAAGGAATCCTAGAGATGGTGAATTTTTAAGTGAATATCAGCCAAAATATGTGATATTTATTATGAACAATCAAACATTCTGTCTACAGATTTTATCTCTCTAGAAGATTGTCCTTTTACTACGATAGCCATTCTAGTCAATTTTTCCATCAATAAACTTACCTGCTCTGCAGAATTGACGCCCTTGAAACTAAGTAACCATTGCTTCTTTCCTGGGTGACTTCTTCCACTTGTAAGTTCAAACTCTTGAATTATTACACTCCCAGAGCGTTGAGTTTTCAGCCATCTTAGTCCTGGCTGCCAAGGACATTCAATCACAATACCTCAGGCCTTAAGAAAAATAATGAAAGAGAAAGGCTAAAAGTTATATATTAATATAATATATCATCAACAAATAAAGAAAATAGGTGAATATGACAGAAGTAGTATGCTACAATAGCTTATGAATACAAAAAGAATCTCCAACAACTAAAAATAAAGAATCTAAAACTATATCCAGGTAGTAACACAACAAAATCAGAGGGTGCTATACCCAAATAAGTAAAACATATACGAGTCAAAGCATTCAAGAGTTATAATACCAATTCAAGAGTTATAAAGCCAAGACAGAGTTTAACAATTTCCTTCGTTGAATAGGCTGAGCTAGGAGTTCCTCATCCGAGCAACTCTAGGAGGAAGAAGCATAGTCCTGACTCCTCCCTGCCCCCGACATCCAGAACTAATGGTCAACTAGACATGGAGATGGATTTGGTAATGCAAATGGTAAACCAAGCTCTCTAGATAATGGAGGGTGAGTTTGTGAGTACAAGAAATTAAATTATTGACATGGATACTATAAGTGGCAGTTCTACGCTGTATCTTGAAGTCCAACTTTCAAACTTAGTTCAGCATTTTGGCGATCCAATCTCCCTAAATAGTTTAGAGCTACATGTTCATGCATCGCACTATTGCATTGCACTCTATAATGCATGCCCACATGAAGAGAATAAGAAGAAACGTGAATTGAATTCATCAGTTTCCAAAGACCGCTCAATGACCTCTAAACCAAAACGCACTAGATGTTTGTCCAAGGGTTGTGGCAAAACGGTAACGAGGAATGCTAGTATGAGCAACAAGAGGTTCAAAGTGCCCCACTGCAACAAGATCGCCCATAACTCCATTGGGCATAGAGCAAGGACAAGGTGTAATGATTATGATGTACATTTCTAGTACGAGACATGTTTACCAACTTTAAATGGTAGGAGTGTGGTTTGAACCTAGCCAGGAAAGCATTAAAGATGATCAAAAAATGTATATAGCTATAAAAAAAATTATTCAAAGAATAACGCTATGAAATCAAGTGATAAAAACATTAGCGCTTTCAAAAGGCCATTTTTCAAATCCTACAAGACATGATAAAATGTTGAAATTGGTTAAATGACACCCAAACAGCTGGGATCAGCATACCTAACGAATAAAGATATGGCCAAATTCCCAAGTGAATTTGACGGAAGACACATCCAGATTATATAAAACAAAATTATGCAACAAAGAGTGGGGCGAATCAACTGATAAAAGCATCGAGACTTTCATTCCCAACTTCTGTTCAAATCCTAGGAGACACCATATGATGTTGAAGTTGAATGTGGTAATGTATCCGACTGGTTGAATTTAGCATCTCAAAGAGACGAGGACACGGCCAATAACGAATGCAATCTCCACGAGAATTCTTGGCGAGAGATACCCAAATTTTTAAAAGGAGGAAACAATATATATACAAAACTTTTAAAATAATATACTAAACTTTAAAAATAATTTTCGGACCTTCTCAAACCGCTGTTCTGGAAAATCTGTGCCGGGATGGACACGAACTTCTCCATGAAGACCAAAAACATTGCATATATACCCCACTTCAACAAGCTGATTTTCATCTACAACACTCTCTGCTTGGGTAACATGGGACTCCCTCTCAAACGTTTGTATCCCTGAAACAATACATTAATTATATTCATCCACTCGTCTCTTCCAGTACACAAAAAGTCCAAATAAAAATATAATTATGCTTTTGCTACAGAAAAGCAAATGAACACAACAGAAGAAAGAGGGGCTCCATTAATTTACCATGGTTGACCTGTACTTGGATTGCACTTTGCAAAAAATGGGGGGAGTTTCTGCATTCTGTGAAATTTGATAGACTGTAACTACTTTTAAGTTGTTTGCATAGGATTGGAAATGACTGGCAGTGACTGATTTTGGATGTTTTGGATGTTGTAATGAGCTTGTGAGATATAGGAGGAGATGTTGGAAATAAAATAGAAGAAGAGAGACAGGGAAGTGTGGTATAAAATGGAGACTTCGCCATGCTCTGTGAATGAAACGTTGTCTTTGAGCACAGCTGCGTTTAAGTACTTATCCAAAACAAAAAACGCAAAAAAAATTCGTGGAATACCTGTTTAGGCTTTTTGAGAAATGTACATATAGATAGATAGATATAATTTTTTACGTTTATGAGGCTAAACATATTCTATAATTTTGATGTAGGAAGAAAAAGACCATGAACGGGCTAGTCTTTTATTGGGGCATCGTAAATTATAGTTATGTTCTAAGGGTCTGTTTGATACATGGTATTAACTTGGAATAGGCATTAGTTAATGTTAGAATAAATTAATTCGGGGCATTTTATGAATTCTCAAAACTAATCTCTATTATGGGGCAATGTTTGCATTAATTAATTCCAAAAAAAAATTGGAATTCATTTCTTATTCCATAATAAGCTTAAAGTCGTCAAGTACTTTAAATTTTGTGGGAAAATTATTATTATTATTATTATTTTATTATATTTTTTTAATTTGATTAAAAAATATTTTAATTTTTTTTTGTTTTCAAAAAAAAATTATAAAAAAATTTTTAAAGTTAATAATTCAAAAATTAAAATTTGAACCGATCAAAAAAAAACTAAAATTTGTAAAAAAAAAAAAAAATTTAAAGTTAATAATACATAGTTTAATTTAAAAATATATAAGTTAAAAATAAAAAACTAGCAACAAAAATGATAAGTTCAAAATTTAAAATTTGTAAGAATTTTTTTTTTATAATTATAATTTTTTAATAAGTTAAAAATATTCAAATTAATTTAAAAAATGAAAAAATAATCCTTATTCCAATTCCACATTATGGAATCCAAACACAGAATAGCTTATTCTAGTTTTCGTTTTCAGGATTAATTAATCAAGAATAGGTCTTTATTCTATAATAGGCCTATTATGGATAAATTAATTCAATGAATAGTTATGATATATAGTAGAAGATTCAAGTTGCATAAAGAGAAAGAGATCTATTTGGTGTCTTGATGCGCTTGGTTTTTGCTTGTTCATTTTGTTGCTAGCTACCTGTAGGTCCCATAGACTGTTTGGTCTTGTGGGCATTATTAAAAACTTTCATTCATCCATTCAATTACATCTATGAGACTAACCCATGTTCCTATGTAGTTGCTTATTTACAATTTATGCTTAAATATAAGCTCTTAGAGTGTTCCGTGTAAATTTTTAATTCAAGGAAAATGATAAATTAGAATCTTTTCCTATTTTTTTTGAGCAGTTGTTGCTTATAACTTAAAATTAAGCTTTGAAAAAAAGGAGGGGCTAAAAATAAGTAGCACTGATTATTGAGAAAAATTTGGAAAAAATGACACTAGGCATCACCATTTTAATTATTTGCTTAAAGTTTACCTCTGAAATTTAATAAATTTATATAAAAATAATATTTACAAGCACTGTTTAAAAATAAGCAACAAATTTTAGCATCTATGGGGACACTTGCTCCACAAATTGTTGCTCAAAAAGTTGAACAACAGCTACTAGCCAAAAGAAGCTAAGCAACAGCATGGGGACCTGGCCTAAGGGTTCACAGACTTAAGCTATCTTTATATTCCTTTCAATGTATGGTCTTTGTTATGGATCTTGACTAGAAAGCTAGTAGTTTGGTTGATCTTATCCTCATCAAATAAATTGTGCAATGAATGAAAAATTTTAATAACGTTGTGGGGCCTAAGTAGCTTATCGGAACCCCTAAGTAGCACACATCTCAGAATAGGGTGCCTAGACCTTAAGCACTTTGTAACTTCTTTAAGTCTACTCTTCGACAATGAATTTTGATCACTAGGTTTGTTGTTCTGTCTAGTTGTTTTTCTTCAAATAAAGTACTTAAATTGTTTGTTCATAAAATATTCATATAGTTGGAATGGATGTCATTGTATACTAAGTACTCCATGATCAAATGTCACTCTGTCTCTACCACTCCCCTGTTGTAGAATAGACATATCTTTTTTTCCCATTTTTTCTTAAGTATCGTCCATCTACCTATTTTGCACCTCACATGGTGAGAACTAGTCCTAAGTTGAACTATAAGCATTTTTGCTCTCCATTTGATATTTGCTCCTATGTACGCATTTTCCTCATGGTCTCCCATGGGGTTAAATCCTTTGATATAGTAGGCTTTTTTACGTCCATTTTGATTTGACCGTATGATACTCCTAAATTTTTCCTTCACAAACTTTTTTATTTCTTCATTGTTATTTGAACATTCTTGTATGTTAACATCCCAAATTTTCATCCATGTGTTATTTCTTCTATCTAGTCCTTCCTCCATAATCAACTTGGGCCAACAGTGTTTTTACTTTGAGTTTTCTTTACGTAGCTTAACAACTGGACCATTCTCAATGCCTCTAACAGGAAGATACATGTTTCCGCCAATATTATATTATAAGGGACAATAGTTTTAATTTTGATATTGTTGATGATTAAATGTTTCTGGATTCTTTCTACTTGCCTCCATTTCTAATCTAACATGTCATTGCCCCAAATCTCACATTTGTAAAGGATCTTTTATAGTTCTAGATATCAATTATATATTTTTGGGTCTAACTATGGTGACAGTATTATGGGAATACTCTACACTTCTTGGGGGAGGCATCTAGCTACACTACAAATGAGGTATGCATACCCTACTCTCCATAGGGTTTGAACTTGTGACCCCTCTTTCAAAAGCACAAGTTGGCATACCTACTACCCCCTATGAGATTTGAACTTGTGACCTCTCTTTCAAGAGTACAAGTTCTCCAGCTGTAACAATTTGATAGCAATTCAATATGCATGTCTCTTATTATTAGTAACCATTATATTCACTCAATTCAATTAATAATTTTTTTATGAATTAAAAGTGATCTTATTATTTATGTTTTCAAAATGAACTTGATTTCTAAAAAGTTGATGTTTATATTATTTGTTTTGTCAGTAAATAGTTGGTAAGGGCCAGCTCCCTTTGTATTAATAATAAAAGTGTATTACATCATGTTCATTGTTCTCACATATCCCTATACATATTGAGTAATAGTCTCATTCTAGACTTGACCATAGACCACCAAAGCAATATGAGGTAAGATCTACCAAAACTACCACAAACAATAGACTATCACAAAATCCATAGAAATTTACAAAATGTGTACAAACAATAATAGACCCAATAGAAACATAAGCCCTATTCTATTACAAAACCAAATAAAAGTATCATCTATATCAATATAGACCTAGAAACACAAGCAAGTCTACTCATCTTTCTCAGTCTCATCATCTTCTTCGACCTCCACTAAGATCTATTCAGCAATAACACCACGAGCAACCACAAGAACAATGAGTCGAGCTTCTGGCCATCTCCACAAAATCTCGCTTGTCATTCTCCTTCCATTCTTTGCCAATTGTTGAAAGGCCAAAGCCACTTGCTTCATTCTAATTGATGTTTATATTATTAAAATTAATATAATGTAAAAATATATATTATTTTTTACAAGTTAATGGTATCTTGGGGGTTGTACTTGATGAAAAAAATTCCCCGTGTTCAAGCTGCCAAACACCATCCCCTATCTATTAACCATTTTTATATAACACAACAAAAAGAAGCCTATTAACAAGCTACTAATAGTTATAAGACATGCCTCCATATCACAAAATGGAGACCCTACAAACTATAAGTTATTAATACCAAAAAATAGGCATATTATTGAACATGCATAGCTACCAATGGAGTGTAGATACCACCCACAAACATCAACTCTTAGTCTTTATCTTCTTTGTCATTTCAAAGAGAGTCAAGTAGCCTGGGCTCTATTCCTTTGTTACATGTAAAATTGATTGAGTGATTTAAAGATGTAAAGGAACTAGGTCGTAAATCATGCATAAATGATCATGTAAACTGGTTGATGGTAAACAAATAAAAAGCTACAAGAAAGTACAAAAATGAAATAGGGATATAAAGGTGCAAATCTAGTAGAAAAAGAAGCTCGAAATTGCTGTTCAAGTGTGTTAGGCGTTATACTCCAACATGTGTCCAAATTCTAGAGAGTGCTCATATCTAGTATCAAAAGACTCCAAAGTATTGTTCCTCCAATTTTCTAGTCAAACTATCAGATCTATGGTGTTATGTGCCCTAGTCCAAGCCTTTTTTCCTAAATATTTCTAATACTCTCTATCTTAAACTACTTTACTCTATTCTACCTGCAAACTAGGACTAAAACCTATATTCTAAACCTCCAAATGCACAAAAGAGGAGGAAAATGATGTTGGTTCTATATAGGGGTTTTCCTTAGTCAAGCCTCCATTTTAGTGTTTTATCCTCCACGGTCAATCAAGTTGGATCTAAAACAAAAATGTGTTCTCTGAACCTTAAGTGTCTCTAAGAGTATGACAAGCAAATACATGCATAAAAATAAACAAGAGCCCTACCCAAGTGTATTAGAGTGAACCCTAGATGAGGCAATCAAAAGGTGATGTAAAAATCAATTCAAGAGTGCATGAATCACATAACTTAACATGAATAAAGAAAAATATAAAATATGAAGCAAAAACTCAAAAACACAAGAATTGCATGAACTCATACCAAACCCTTTAGGAGAGGTACAAACTAATCATCAATTAGTAATTGCATTTCATCGTCCAACATTCCTTGAATATTCCATCATGATGAATGACTATTAATGAAAACTTGATTAAGATTTGATGAAGAATTAATTTTATTGATTATTCTTTAGATTTGCATAGTTGTAGACTCACTTTTAGCAAAGTTTTATCATCATGAGGATAGTATAGTAATTGTATATCACAATGAGGAAAGTTGCACTCTTAAATATGAATTACAAGTATAAAGGTTGTAAAAAAATGACATAAAACGATCATATTCAAAAATCAATACCAAATTTTGAAATGTAATTCCAACACTAAAAATCCCTAAAATTTTAGAATTTTTTGTCAGGGTATGTTATCATTAAATTTTATTGATTAAAGCATATTTTATCTAAAATAGACCTTTCGATATTTTTAGCTAAATGGGTTTTTTTGTTAGCAGAATTTGACCTTACTTCCCAAAAAGTGATTAAAGACCAAGATTTCAACTACTTAGTTGATGCTCCTTGGCCTTTAACTCTCCCTAATCAACATACATTATTTTATGACCTTGTTCTCTCTTTGGATGTAGATAAGACATGGGATGTTTCCTTTGATGATTCTAGGTGTAGAATTGGGTACAATGTTGAAGTCATATTAATACCTCTTTCTGGAAAACCAATTTCTCTATCCTATCGTCTCACTTTCTTATGTACCAACAAAATTATTGAGTATGAATCCGTTATAACTGGTTTGTGTGCAACTTTATCCTTTAAAATTCAACACTTGTGTATCCTTGGTGACTCACAATTGATCATAAGACAAGAAATGTGAAATTATCAAGAAAAACAAAGTAAACTTTCTCAATATCGCACGACCTAGTCTTATCATTGTTGACAAAATTTGCTTCTTACACCATTGATCCTATCCCACAAAAAGATAATAAACATGCGGGTGCAATGAAAAGTGCTACTTCCCTTATATTCCTTAATGATATGTCTTTGGAGTACTAATCTATCATACATAATCTTATCTCACCCACTATTTCTAATAGCTATAATGAGATTTCTCATTGTTTTAACATGGATTTTGACTAGCGGTACTTCCTATTGGAAAGATTGTTGGAAAGCTATAATGAAAACAATTATTGTTTTGTCATTGATGTCAAACCTTAACTGGTGAGACTATTGCTATCTATTTGAGTACCATATCTATTGATTGATGAAGAAGATTTGAAGATAAGGATAACAAGAAGACTGAGGGAAATGGTTGAGTTATGGGCAAACACAAGGGTACTTGCTCATTTGGCACATTGGCAAAGTGATATGTTGTTTATCTTTCACTGGCAGTTCACTGAGAAGTTGATGCCGAGCAATGTGAAGTTGATGCCGAGCAAAGCTAGTGATGGTCGAGCACCAGTGAAATGTCAAGGAATACAGAGGCGATCGAGCGGAAGAACACGGTGTTGGCCGAGCAACAGTATTTTGGTAATTGATGAGATTTGAGATCTCTGGCCAACATAATTGAATTTATTGGAATATGTGAAGTTTATTATGGATAATTAGTTTTGTTCCACATTAATTAAATGCACAGGAAACTATTATTTACACATGGATTCAAGATTTAATTGGTGATTGTATTGGATAAATAAGTTAAATGTAATGATGGAAAGATCCGTTGGATATGACCTAACCTAAGATCTACGATCTTGATTAAGTGGCAAAAGATTTGTCTGACCTAGATGAAGAGGTATATGATAACCTCAAGGGGTTATTCATTAAGGATGCTATGTATACAGTGTAAGTAGTTGTATGCAAGAGGATTGCATGGTTAATTGACTGATTGGCATGATCTAGCAGAGAAGGCTGAACAGAGGAGCAGAGAGATGCAAGAGTGATTGCTTGACGGATTTCCAAGCAGATCTAGAGTTTGAGATGAGAATGGAGGCCACTCAGTAAATTAGCATTAGAATTGAATTGGATCTGAATTGGAAAAGTAAGTTGTATGTATCAAATCAAACCTGCTGATTACTTTCTAATCATTGTATCAGTTCAAATCCTTTAACCAAGTTGACCTAACAGCCATTGTATAAATCCTTTGAGCAAGGTGACATTCAGATTGGAATGTTCTAAGTCCTCTAAAAAGGCCACTCCTGATAGGGTGATTAAATCCTGTAACCATGTCACATTTGACAGTGTATTTTGTAACCTTTCACAGGGTTGGCTCCTAACAGAGCTCACTTTAGAAGAGTGAAATTTTGGTAGCATGTTACTGGTGGTTTTTCCCATATTGGGTTTCCAAGTTAAATCATGGTGTCAAAACGTGTGAATGTTTATGTTGTGTTTTACTGTTAAGTTTCTGCAAGCTTATTTCATTAGTACAGTAAACTGCACATTTTTATATTATTGTTGTTGAGCAGGTATGAGTTGTTCAAATAGGTATAAAGTTTAATTAGGCACATCAGGACCTGAGGATAACTGATTCATGCCCCCTCTCAGTTATTCTGAATTCATTCTAACACTTCCATGGATGATTCAAAATTTGTGTGATGGTACCTTCCCAAATCCTACAACTAAAAATACTACGGTTCAAATTTGCAAAATTACTGTAATTACATCATTATATCTAGTGTTCTCTATTAAAGAGGTTATAGTGGTCTCCTCCGTCCTTGTCTCAATAAATCAGAGATCCATATTTCCCTTGAGGAAGCAAATTCAATACTTGCAGGTGTAACCACCTAATTTCGGTCTGTCGTAACTGTAGACCATATTTTCCCTAAGTGTGATCATACCCTCGAGTTATGTCCAAACGACCCTGTTACTGTTTGGCATAATTCTTTAAATCAATTTAATGTCCTAGGTGATTTTTATCACTAATTTATATTTATCTACTATA
>MU225692.1:738140-748698 GCA_018584345.1 Thuja plicata
CTCCAAGCTCATAAATGAACCTTGTACCCCCTCTCTCTCCCATTTCTTCTATAAATAGAAGCCTGTTTTGAGAGCAAATAAGCCTTCTTGAGAGATCAAATTTGCATTGTTATGCTGCTAGTTTTATCATAGAATTGCATACTACTTCATTTCAATACTAATTGTTAGTGTTCTTCCATCATTTTGAGAGCTAGTTTGCATGCTTTGTCTTCATTTTAGCTTGTTTTAATTAAATCCTTCATACATAGGTTGTATTGGTCACTGTTTCATCAACGTATTTTGAGGGCTGATATGTTGGTGGTCATACTCTTCCTAGGTTAGAAGGCAATAGATCGGTTTTAGAGGGTTTTATGTATTTTTCATGCTTTCACTAACCCTAGGTTGCTAAAATAATGATCTATTGAAGTGTTTGTGTCAATCTAACAGGTACCCATTATCACACTCACAGCAGGAGGAATTTTGGTGGTAAATCTTTGGTTCAAAAATTGCTTCGTATGGGCTACTATTGGCAATCCATGGAGAAAAAATCATTTTCCTTTGTCAAAAAGTGTCCTCAATGTCAACAATACAATAATTTGATCCATGCTCTTGCTTAGGAACTTAGAGCCCAAGTTTCTCCTTGGCCATGTCCTTATGAGGTTGGGATCTTATTGGTAAAATATATCCTCCTTCTCAAGGACATAATTTATCATCACAACTACAAATTACTTTAAAATAGTTTGAAGTTATTCCACTTAGATGTAAAACCACTAAATTAATTTGTAAGTTCATCCTCAATAATATTATTTCTCGATTTGGTTTACCTTCCACTTTAGTTTCAGATAATGGTACATTAATTAACAATAAATATGTAAAGAAATTCCCAAATTCTTTTACATTAAACATCACTTTTCTACTCCACGTTATCCTTAATCAAATGGTCAAGCTAAAGCTTCTAACAAAACAATTGAGAAAATCCTTCATAAAACTATTAATAAACATGGTTAGTATCGACATACTCAATTGTCTTATGCTTTTTGTGGGCCTATCGAACTAGCATTTGTACAACTACGAGTGCTACTCCTTTTTAACCTTGTTAATAGTGTCAATGAGATTATGCCTTTAGAGTTATAGATTCTTTCATTGTGATTTTCTCTCAAGGGCATCCTTCATGACAATTCTCATAGAGATCAAACAACACCCTCAACAACTTATGAAAAGACTATGCAATAAAGATATGATGATCGAGTTATTCAACATTGCTTTTTTTATTGTTGACTTGGTGCTTTATGAGAATCAATGCAACATAAACACTCTTCCAAGTGAAAAGGGAAGTAATCTAATGCAAGAGCATCCTAGGGTAGCTGGCAATCCTGCTCAACCAAAAATATGTTTACTTTTGTTCTTTAGTTGTTTGGAGATTGCTCAGGTTATGTCGCTCGAGCAGTCTTGTTCATGTTGCTCAAGTTCTTGCTTTACCGATGGGTTTCAATATTGTTGCGATTCATTATTTACTGACAGATTTTGGTACTACTGCGGTTCAGTGTTTACCAATGGGTTTCGGTTCTATTGTTCAGGAATATTCTTACCGACGATTGCTGATTTTCAGTGATCATCCTCCCGAGGCGTTTATCCTGATCTGGCCGACTTCTACATTTGATTTTCGTTGTTGAATTAATGTTGGATCTCCCATTGGAGTTTGTGTGGACCTAAATCTGGTGGATTTAGTGACCACTACAGCCCACTAGTGCATTTAATATTTGTTCATTATGGATTGTAATGGCCGATTGACATTTAATTATTGTTTATCGCAAATTTGTATAAAAAGGAGTCTAGGTTGATGTTTTAAGGAGAGACAGAGGAAGACAAGGAGAAGATAGGTGATAGTAGAGTAAGCTGATGAGCTAAAAGATTCTAAATTACTGCAGATAGTGTAAGTGAGTAGATAGAGATTGCAGATTGCATGGTGGCTTGCGAGCACAAGTTTAAATCTGGTTTCTTCCACTAAGATATAAGGTAGATGGATAGAGTTGGATCTTGCGAGATCTTGCTGAATCTATTAATGTAATTTTCCCTAACCGAGAAGGCCTTATAGCCTAGCATGTTGCTTGTAATTGGAATTCTAAATTAATATAAAGTTGATATTGAAATATCTTGTGTTGTGTTGTTTTTGTTGTGTTCTTGTTGTTTGGATGCAAGTTTGGACAGTCCATTCTTAGATCCTCCAAGCTTTACTACATCAAGTGGTATCAGAGAAAGGATGGATCTGGTTCGTAGCTTAGGGTTTTCAAAATTTTTTTGGAGAGATGCCTCCGAGAAGATTGGACCCTAGGGCTATTACAGATCTTTCCGAGGAGGTGGAAGTGAGGATAACAGAAAGATTCAGATCTGAGATGGCAACAATGAAGAATGAAATCATAGAAGGTATTAGAAACATTGGATTACAGAGAGGTCCTAGAATAGATGATGGTTATGAAGAAGCTGCTGAAGATTTTGAAGCTGATGGATCTAGTGGAGATGACAGAATTGATCAGATGGCAAGATCTGGAGGAGACAGATATGGTCAGTTGCAGTGATCTGGTGCTAGGTTGAATACAAGTTATAGAATGGAGGTGTCCAATTTCTCATGTACATTGAATCCCAAAGATCTAATTGATTGGATCGGTGAGTTGGAAGACTACTTTGAGCTAGAAGACATTGACGATCCACTTAGAGTAAAGTTGGCACAGACTACGTTGAAAGGGCATGCTGGTCTATGGTGGAAAGAATTGCAGAGGGACCAAGAAGAAGAAGGTGAGATGAAGATCAATCGATGGAGGTTGATGGTGGTAAAGCTAAAGGCTAAGTTCATTCTTGCTGACTATGAACTTGAGTTGTTCAAGAAATTGCAAAATCTGAAACAAAAGGAGATGACTGTGGAAGATTATACTAAGGACTTCTAAAAATTGACTATTCGGTCTAGACATAGAGAACTTTCTAAAGAAAAGGTGGCAAGGTATGTTAATGGTTTGAAATTCAATATCCAAGATGAGATTGGTATGTTGAAGATTGACTCTATAGAGGATTCTTATCAATATGCACTGAAGGCAGAAGATAAGTTGAAGAGAAGACATTATGGTAATTCCTGAGGGAAGGAGAAACAGGATCAGTCGATAAAAGATAAACTGAAAGTTGAAGATGAACCAAACCATGTTGAACCAAGGAGAAAGACACGTAGAGGTGTATTTAGAGGTACTTGTCTGAACTATGGAGAAGAAGGACATCGGTCATTTGAATGTCCCCATGCAAATAAGAAGGTTGGTAGTCACTGAAATGTTGTGGTGAATGAAATTACTGAGAATGAACCTAAGGTGGAAGGTGTGAATCTTTTTCTTAGGAGAACTTTGTTGTCCTCAAATCAAGATGATTCTTGTCAAAGGAAGAAATTGTTTAGGACTGTGTGCAAGTCTGGTGGTAAACATTGTAAGGAGATTGTTGATGGAGGAAGTACTGACAACCTAGTTGCTAAGGAGATGGTTCAGAAACTTGGTTTGAAAAGGTTGAGGCATCCTTGTCCTTATAAGATAATTTGGTTATAAGTTGGTCATGCAATAGAAGTGAAAGAGCAGTGCATGGTGAGTTTTCACATTGGTACTTATAGAGATGAAGTAATATGTGACATTATGGAGATGAGTTCTTGTCATGGTTTACTCGATAGACCTTGGCAGTATGATAGAGAGGCTATTCATGACTGTAAAAGAAATTTGATTACTATCCTGAAAGATGGACAGAAGTCTATTTTGATTCCTTTGAAAGATGAAGGTGAAGGAAGGAGGAACTTGAGCATTAGCAGCAAATTTGAAATGGTTACAGTAGATGGTGCAGACATAAGTGTGTAGAGATGTGAAGGTAAATCAATAAGTGCTAGTGGTAAAGGGAAGCAGAAGAAGAATCGAGGGAAGAGTGTGTTGGTTGAGGACTCGGAAGACATGTATATCAAGAACCAATTTGGGATCTATGTGCTGAATCCCAACAGATATTCATCCAGCTTTTGAGAACATATTTTTGCACCTGGGGTGTCTGATGCAGGAGCATCCTGGGGTAGTTGGCAATTCTGCTCAACCAAAAATATGTTTACTTTTGCTCTTTAGTTGTTTGGAGATTTCTCGGGTTTTGTCATTCGGGCATGCTTGTTCTTGTTGCTTGGGTTCTTGCTTTACCGATGGGTTTTGGTATTATTGTGATTCATTGTTTACCGACGAACTTTGGTATTGCTACGATTTTGTGTTTACCAATGGGTTTCGGTTCTATTTTTTGGGAATGTTCTTACCGACGGTTGTTGATTTTCAGTGATCATCCTCCCGAGGCATTTATCCTGATTTGGCTGACTTCTACATTTAATTTATGTTGCTGAATTAATGTTGGATCTCTCATTGGAGTTTGTGTGGACCTAAATCTGGTGGATTTAGTGACCATTGCAGCCAACTGGTGCATTTAATATTTGTTATTATGGATTGTAATGGTCGACTGGCATTTAATTATTGTTTATGGCAAGTTTGTATAAAAAGGAGTCTAGGTTGATGTTTTAAGGAGAGACAAAGGAAGACAGGGAGATGATAGGTGATAGTAGAGTAAGCTGATGAGCTGAAAGATTGTAAATTGCTACAGATAGTGTAAGTGGGTAGATAGAGATTGCAGATTGCTTGGTGGCTTGCGAGCACAAGTTTAGATCTGGTTTCTTCCACTTAGATATAGGGTAGATGGATAGAGTTGGATCCTGCAAGATCTTGTTGAATATGTTAATGTAATTGGCCCTAACCGGGAAGGTCTTATAGCCTGACATGTTTCTTGTAATTGGAATTCTGAATTAATATAAAGTTGATATTGAAATATCTTGTGTTGTGTTGTTTCCGTTGTGTTCTTGTTGTTTGGCTGTAAGTTTGGACAGTCTATTCTTGGATCCTCCAAGCTTGACTGCATCATATTCAACATTGGTTTTTTTATTGTTGACTTGGTGCTTTATGAGAATCAATGCAACATAAACACTCTTCCAAGTGAAAAGGGAATTTCAGCCCAAATTAGTTGAGATCATGAATTTTGGTTGAAGACTATGGCTCAGGTGCTTACAAACTAGTTGTAATCGATGGTATGCCTCTCAAGGAACCAATTAATGTTATGCATTTATGTAGATAGTATGTTCAATGTTATTTCTTCCTTTTGTATTGAATGTTATGTTATTGCAATCATCTTTAAAGGATGTTATGTTAGATGGTTGGAGTATCTTTCTATTTACTTTACATTTCTTCTCTCATGACAAAAAATTTCTTGTCTTGGATTCATTGCGTAGTTTATTTTTCATAGATTAACAAATTGTATTCTTTATATTAGGATATAATTTAGTAGTCCATGTGTCATGTTAGTTAGATCATGTTGTATTTAGTTAGAAAAACATTAGCTTGATCACATTGATATTTAACTTAACACATGTACATTACATCATCACTTGTTGTATTAAATTAAACACTTGTGATAAGTTGTTTAATTAGATCACACATGTATCAAATTTAATCAATTTAACATTCATTAACCAATCTCATTAGTTCATTTAATCAATCATATTTGTATCAATTTAGACATAAATGTTCATCATTATATTTTACTTAGATATTTGTTGCATTATAAAAAACACACATTGTTTACATCTATGAAAAGCACCTCAAAACAAAAATAATAAAATATATACACACAAACATACAATAGCTTCTGATGAAAGAGATATATCAAAATGACCACTAAAATAAAATATGGTTTACAATCACAACATCGCCATATGGATGATGGCTAGCAGAACCCTTAGGTCCTAGTGGTGGTGGGTGATGGACAAAACAACATCTATATGATGTCATATATCATGAGTCACTTATAGATTGATTTCATGTCTCTATCCCTTGGGCAACGCCTCTGAGCTCCACTACCTCTATCATAATATGAATATTCTCATGATGTAACTAATCTCTCTCAACTCACACTCGCTACACCTTACTTGTAGGGAACCTACTATCTCCTCATACTCTACTATTAGCTTTATCACAGGCTCAAAGATGTCCTCATGTATTAAGTCCCATGGCTGGTTCGTGCTCTCGCACTAATCATTAGGTACCTATGGAAGGTACCTGTAAGAGTAATCATTAGTTTCCTTATTAATTAAATCATGTTGATTTAATTAGTTAACTTATTACTCTTTAGTGCTTAATCTTTCTCTTAGGTGCATTAATAATTAATTCTTTTATTAATTATTAATGTGCAACCTAGCTTTTTTAGGCTTTAGGGTTTTGTTCACCTTTATAGGTTGAACCTTGTAATTCTTTTTTCATTAATTCAGATTATAATTTCGCTCTTACATTTTGAGCAACTTCTGAGTTCTTCTTTTTCCTCCTTCTGCTTCTCTCTTGTAATAGGTTATTTGCATGCAGGTATTCTTGGCATTCTGTGGATTTGTATTTCTCAAATCCTACATGCTATCAGAGCCACACTGTTGCTGCCTAGTCTGGGGTTTGTGAAGCCATGATTTGAGGGCAAAAACCATAGCTTTTATGGGGTTTCTTCTTCATTCTGGAAGGGACACTTTTTCTAGAGCTCTTTGAGCAAAAATGGATGCCACCATTGCGCTCAGAAGGCCCGAGAGAGTTAATTTTCATATAAATTTTGTCATTTTTGGCTACAGTAGCCTCTGGGAAAAATTTTCTCTCTCCCAGGCAGTACGACTCAAATTTCGAGGTGAAAAATAAAAATATAAATAAAAAAATTAGAATAAAAAAACAAATTTTGTTTTTTTACAAAGTTTTTTTCAAAAAAACAAAAAAAACCATGTTTCCAAATGTTTGTTAAAAAAAAAAATATTTTTACAAACAAAGGAAAAGGTGCGTACCTTTTCAAAAGTACCCTCATGTACAGCAAGGTATGCATATGCAGGAGTGATGTCAGCAGCCATAGGTCACAGATCGTGATTAAATTTGACGTTCATGAAACTGTCACACAGTTTTGACACTTCTACAAAAAAGGCAGCCTTCAGTGTTTTGGTCATATCTTTTACATACGGTATCCGTTTTCAAAAAATGAAATATCGTCGGAAAGCTCTCTCCGAGTTGGAGATGATGATGCTGGTTTTGTATGCATATTTGGTTGTTTGAGTACCTATTTTTAGTGTCAAAGTTTCAGCTTCCGCTTCCCTCCTCCTTGCACCAGGTTTTGATCTAAATGTAGTAAGGTCAAATTTCTCAGTTTGTTTCTCATTTAGAAGAGTTATCATGGGTTTTTCTACTCACCCTTCAGTTGTTATTCTAGAACGGGGTAATTATGAGTCATGGGCAAAGGGTATACTTACACATTGTAGGTGGCTTAATATTTTGCCTTATTTGTATGATCTCATACTTGAACCAGCCACTTCAGAGGGAAAATTAGATGGGATATTATTAGAGATCACATAGTAGGACTTATAGTGTCTAGTGTTGACCATGACACTGTGTTGGCTATATCGAACATTGATTGTCCTCACCCACTTTGGACACGTCTTTGGGAGATCTATGGAGACCCTAATCTCTCTCCATTCCCAGAGGATCCTACTTCAAATTATCTCATACCCATTGCTTGGAGAGAAAATACACCCTTTGATCATGATACTTTAGAGGAGCTTGAGTATTTAGACACCCTTACATGTTCTGATGGATCAGAGGCTTGTCTCATAGTTCCCACTCTTCAAACTAAGACTTCATCAGTGTCTCCTGTTGCTCCTGATTCTGTGCATCAGGGAATCATACATCTTCCAGACATAGATACGTTGGACTCTTATGTTGCAGACATATCTTTCTTGTTTGTTGAGTCTTATACTGTAGATTTGGAGGATTATTTTGAGGACATTCATTTCCTCTACCTTGACAGTCAGGTTATCACTATTTTCCCACCATTATCCGTGCATTCTACGGTTGCATTTCAGGATTCTCCATATCAGTTTGGATTTGGCATCAATTGTTTCAGTTCAGACAGAGAGATTCTTCAGCATCTGATCATGACACACATCCTGAGATAGATTGGTTCATCACTCTTCACAGGGTTTCTTTGACATTGTCCTTTGGATTCGTTTCTTCCCAAGGGGAGGAATATCATTTGCCACTTCAAGATCTCCTTTTGGATTCTACATCAGGTATCTACCATTGTGACAGGAGTTTCTTCATTCTGGGGGGACTTTGGTGTCTCATCCCTCTCTCGTGGGGGGCTGATTGTACTTATGGTCTTGAGAGAGTCTCTTGAGCCATTTATTTTCTGCATTTTTTATCTCTTTTTGGAGAGGGGTTTTTCCCACTGGGTTTTCTTCTTTGTCTCTCGTTTACAGAGATTTCCTTGTATTGGGTACCTAATCAGGTCATGTTGCTGGGACCCATTTCCTCCTTTCATAGTTGTGCTAGGTTAGCTTACCCCTGCGCTTAGCTTAAGGGGGGTGTTAGAGTAATCATTAGTTTCCTTATTAATTAAATCATGTTGATTTAATTAGTTAAGTTATTACTCTTTAGTGCTTAAGCTTTCTCTTAGGTGCATTAATAATTAATTCTTTTATTAATTATTAATGTGCAACCTAGCTTTTTTAGGATTTAGGGTTTTGTTCACCTTTATAGGTTGAACCTTGTAATTCTTTTTTCATTAATTCATATTATAATTTTTCTCTTACATTTTGAGCAACTTCTGAGTTCTTCTTTTTCCTCCTTCTTCTTCTCTCTTGTAACAGGTTATTTGCATGTAGGTATTCTTGGCCTTCTGTGGATTTGTATTTCTCAAATCCTACAGTACCATCCCTCTAATGTTGTGACTTAAAAAGTCACACCATCCTTATGTGATAGTTGCAAGAAAATAATAAAATATGAAATCAAACATCTATCATGTGTATATCTAATTCAAAATTAATTATACAATATATAAATCAATGTGTATATATATAACTTATCACTTGGGTCTCCCTCTCAGTAATTGGGATCAAATGAAATGTGAGGCTCAAACACTGTGGTGGGTACTATAGCTTAGGGCATAGTAATAACAACTCTAATTAGCTCCCCATGCTCATGATGACTTGGTTCCATAATTGAAGAGGGTAGTAAGAATGATATACGTCCTTGAGAGGTAGGCTTCTTTAGACATGCACCATCCTCCTCTATTTCCTCTACTTTCCCCCATATCCTTTATAATTACTAGGTCATGATATCAATTACAATCTTGATCCCAATCCTTGTCTTGATCTCAATCTTCATTCTAACCCCAATCTCGATTCTCATCCTAAGCTCCCTACTCCCCCTCTCCTCCTCCTCTTAATCATGTCTCTCATAGGACCCTAGTTTAGGATCATAAAATGGATGATGTTTGAGAAATATGGGGTCAAGATTATCTATGTCCCACCATATAGTTTCTCCTTGACATACACCTACATAATCATATAAAATATTGGAAACTTATTTCACGCCTCATCCTTTAGATCATTCAATGATACATCTTGTTTTGTCAATCAAGGCTCACCACTAGGTCTTGTTGCACTATGAGATAACTATACTTATGTTAATGCTCAGTGTGGATCTTGCTATATTTGACCAAATTATCATGTCACTCGATCATTTTAGAAGGGTCCATGATGATGTACTCATGGTGAATGATGAGAAGTTGATCCTGCAACATCCTCGTCATTTGTTGTGTGTGTCTTGACCAAGCCATCATGATCACCTCCATGTGATGTCCTCAAGATCCAATCTTCAAAAATCTCTCTTCAATATGATAAATATCTTCTCTACCATGATATCTTAAGTGGAAAAGAATGTACTTACGGACATACCCAAGAAACCTCATTTGGGTAGCCCATTAGCCTCGTGCATGTAATGTGCTCAAATCCCCACACCTAGACTAATGTGCAAGTCATCAATTTGTCTGCCTTGTAGTTAACATGTTGTTGGTACCCATATAGACCCTGGTAACAAAACTTTCAGTTTAGGGTCTTGAACCTCTTTGAAGTAAATTCAAAGCAGTTCCAAGTGGTTCAATATGCTGAAGCAGGTTTTAATGATTTAGAGTTTGAGTTTGCAGGTCAAGTTTCAAATGCAGATGTGTGCCATTGTCAGACTTGAAATGTGAATTCAAGATGCAGATTCAGTTGCAAACCCATAGTCTAAAATGTGGATTTTGAGGTATAATTGATCAATCTAGATTCAAGGGTTCAGCTCAGAGTTCAAGCTCGACATCACATTTTTTGATGATATGTTCTTATATTGACATAATTAATTGGCTCGCATTATGTTGACAAAGATTCTGTTTTAAATCTTTGTTAGATAGGATATCTCGGGTGATATTCTCATGTGATATAGACAATGGTTTTGGTGTTTTAAGTTGGCATTGTTAGTCTTCAAGAGGCATTTGCTGCAAGAGGACACGAACACCTATTGCACCTCTTCCTGGTGTTCATCCTGGGAGTCCTTTGTCAGATGAAATCAATCATCCATCTTCGGCAAGCAATACTTTGTTGTTGTTTGCATTACTAAAGGTAGCTAAGGATAGGATTAGTAACTATGAT
>MU225692.1:783969-801431 GCA_018584345.1 Thuja plicata
TTGTACTTTTATTTCTTTGAATTCTTTACCATTCTGAAATTTTAAACAGCAACTTTGAAACTCAAATTCCAATGCAAAACACTTAGTCAAATTATCAATTTAGTGTAAACAAAAAATGATAACAAGCACAATAGTTCCAAACACTAAGAGACACTTTCCCACTTGGAACAATTCTATTGGTTGTTGACTTTGCAAAAAATTACTCCTTTGTTCATCAAAACTAGCTTCAAGCATAATACTACTTTACAGAGTAGGTCACTATTATGGTCCAAGTGTCTTATCAACATGCACAATTAGATTTGGATGGTTTTGAAAGTGCGTATTAACCACGGATCACTAAGAAAGAGTATCACTTTTACATTAGTGATGATAAAGAGCATGTCACACATTTTGTCAAACATTGCTTTAAGATATTTTTTGGATATTTGGAAAGAAAAGGAATTAAAATTGAAAAGTATTTTGGATGGTTAGATGGATGTGCAACACAATTCAAATAAGAAAAGTCATTTTATGCACTATGTAGATATCATCGTTACCAAAATATACCACATCTTTGGAGTTTCTTTGAGAGTGTACATGGAAAGGGTGAGCATGATGGTGCAAGAGCTTGCATCAAGCGTGATTTAAGAAAGCATCAAATAAGATCAAATCAAACATGTATAAATTCTATGTCAAACTATACTTCTATAAAATAGATGATCAAATGAATATCTAGATGGCTTGGCACCCTGGGAATCATCATAACGACTCCTCAGTAAGTGGTCCTTAGAGTGACTATCATGTTGTGAAGGATCTTCTAAGTCCTGTAGAGAAAGCGATATATATGTATTTGAGCAATAAATATATAAAAAATGTAATCATTTAAAAAAAAAATTGTATGCACATATACATATGCATAAATTTAAAAAATCACCTGTCCACTTTTGTTGGCTTCATCGAGCCCCATTGACGTACACAGTTAGAAATCAATGAAGGAGCAACAAGAGGTACCCCCCTACAAAAATCATATATATATAAATGATTTCATATCAATCTAGTTAAAAAAACATGTAAATTTACAACATGAACTTGAATTTAATTTACATTAAAAATAAGATTTACATGTTGGTGTTTAAAATTGTTATGCTATCTAAAGCCACCAATATGCCCTGAGACTGATGTTAGGAGTGGTTAGCTCCAAGTATGAAAGCTCTACAAGACAGTTGGACCAACTATAGGGAAAAGACTTCCCTCTTCACTTCTGGCTCTGCAAAACCAATGTGGGTACACCTAATCCAGACTAACTCAGCTCTTTACAACACCTTTTACCTCTGGATTTTGAACAACAGATAAATGGAAAGTAAGTACTAAATTCCAACCTAGCATTCATTGACTCTTCACTACCATGGGTGGAATAAGAAGAACAATTGTAACTATAAAGAACTTGTAAATGAGTTTGATTAAAGTTTGGGGACACAATATAGCCAAACCATTCAGATATGTACCTCAACAAAAATACTAATTCTAGATCAGTGACTTATTCATTGGGCTAAATCCTAAATACAATACTGAAACTGAGACACCTTATAGGAAAAGATTCAAAGCCATGAACATAAGAATTCTCAAAATCACACACTATAAGATCCTCTAATAGATATCCAAAAAGAATCAATGTAATGTCCAAAGGGATTATTTTGACCTAAAATCAAATACCTAAGGAACATACATATGAATAAGAAAGAATTATGCAGCAAGTCAGAAAACTTGAAATTCAGTGGATAACACAAAGGAGAGACTTAATTCTGAGAAAATATATATTAAGTATGATGAAACTAATTCTTGATTCAGTAAGACAAGGAAATATACAATATGAAAATATGCAAAAGATGAAAGAACTTTCAATTCTATCTTGACACAATCTAAAATTACATTTGCTATATCCTAGACGGGAAACAAAATAGAAGCCTAATGCTCTTCAATATTTCTCCTAATTCTCTAGCCTCTCTAAATAATCTTGAAAAATTACTTTATAACAACAAGAATGCAATAAGCATCTGACCATTTAGGATTAGGGTTACCACCATAAAATGCAAGCATTCAATTCTAAAAACAATTTGAAACCCTAAAATATTTGCTTTGTCCTATACAAATCTGATATGGAAACAATAGGAAAACTCCCTTGAATGCAAAATAATACTTCTGATGTCGAAAGGAAATCAAAGTCATGACATCAAGTAATTCTCTCATTAATGAAAAAAAGACCAAGTGGGGCCAAGAAGAAACAATCTGATCAGAAACCCTAATTGCATCACTTTAGACATAAATACACCTAGCAGTACCAGATCTCCATCCAAACATGGCTCTACAGGTGTGAAAAAATGACCCAAAAGATCAGATTAAAACATTAATGGCGCGCCAAGACAAAACATCTGTCGTCCGACATCAAAACCCTGTAGTAAAAGATTTAAAAATTTGAAATTTTTTCAAACGATCATAGGTGGCACCGAGAAAGACATAAACGGTCAATATTTAAACTTTATCGGCTTTTAAAACATAGTCATTGATACACTTTTGTCATTTGGGGAATAAGTAAAAAATAAAATTGCTTAACCATGGTCAATTCCTATTGACCACCATGTCACATCTCTCCATTTTCCCTCTGAAACACTTGTCCCTTAGCCCCTACGCATCGGCCCACACTTCCTACCACCACCTTGGACACACGTCATGCATTTCACTACTGCATGATGCTTATCTTCCTCACATATTTCCTTCACATGGTAGCGAAACACCGTCGAATCTTGATCTGACTTCATCGCTACTTTCATTTACCACCACACATCGCCCTCTATCTTGATCCATCTTTTCGTTCCCACTAAGCCATTTTGCTAACTATTCCATGTGGCACTACTTTATTTGCTGGAACTTCTGCCATGTGTCCATCCAACCTGTCCAGCCACCTATCAAACCTGCCACATCTCACACCCGCGCCATTCCACGATCCGACTGGACCTACCATGACTCGAACTATGCCATCGCACCATACTGCCACCTGGCGATCCTCAACCATGTCACTTGAGAATTCTCTAACATACGCCCACCAAAATATCCTTTCTGTCCATCCAAATGACCGCCCACATCACTATCTGTCCACCGAATCATGTGCCAAAAGGTGTGTGCCTTTTAGACACTTAACTATTTAGTGTTGGGATACAAAAATATCAAAGTTCTTCAATGCACAACTGATGTGGGATAAAAGACTTAGGGCATTTTAAACAAAAATGAACTAGCAAAGGCAACAAGACCAAATCAATTGTTCTGGCTCCACAGAGGCAACCCAAAGGGAACAAAATACGACCACAACAACCCTCTACAACCAAAATACATGAAAAACAAACAGGGAAACACTTAGCAACTTTTGAAAAACTGCCATTAAAGCTCTGCAAAAAAGCTTGAAAAGGAAGTTCAGGAAAATGACCTAACACTGGCTCTGATTGGGGATGTATGCCTCTTGCAAGCATGACAAGATTTCAGATCTCTGAGATAAAGCAGACCACCCCCCAAAAATGGAAGAGAAACCTAACTAACAGTAGAAAAGCAGAAAAGAATATATACAAACAGTCCTGCTTGTGGATTCTTGCCTATTTAAGAAAAGTAGAACTTCAAAAATTGCCCATGAACTGGTAATTCCAGCATGTTTCCAATTAAGAATTTTATCATATATAAATCAGAACCCCACATGTTATGAACTATGTATGGTCCCAACCAGATAGGATCAAATTTGGCATGTTTTCCTTTGTCTTCTATTATATTATTCCACATTAAAACCATGTCATTAGCCTCAAAGTTCCTAGTAGTAGTTCTCTTGTCAAATAGATTCTTGCATTGTAATTGCAATTTGATATTTTGTCACGTGCTTCCATTCTTGACTCATCAAGTTGAATCAAATCCTCCAACCTAATCCTCATATCATCTTCCAGGTCATTATAATATGCTTGGATGAATTTATACATTTGCAACAAGTTATTATGTGGTAATTTGGCATGGATACCATATACTAAGTCAAAAGGTGCACATCCAATGGCCATCTTTACTATTACTCTATCTGCCCATAGAGAAAGCTACAATTTGGAATCCCAAGCATTCTTGTTTGCATCCAACACTCTCTTGATAATCTTTATCAAACTCTTGTTACTAGATTCAACTTGACCATTGCCTTGGGGGTGATATGGGGAAGAATAAGATATCTGAATTCCATATTACTGAAAAAAATCAATGAATTCCTCTGATATGAAACACATCGCATTGTCCACCACAATAGTTTCTGGACAACCAAATCTAGTCAACATGTTTTTCATTACAAAATCAATCACAACCCTAGTTGTGGCTCTTCTAGTTGGAATTGCTTCCACCCACTTGGTAAAATAATCAGTTGCCACTAGGATCCATGAATGACCTCCACTAGATTTATTAAGGATCTCACCTATGAAATCCATGCCCCATTTCTGAAAAGGTGCCTCAACTATAACCGGATTCAAGGGAAGATTCCCACCAAACTTTAACTTGCCAGAAAATCTCTGACAAGCATCAAATTTTCTAACATATTGGTGAGAATGCTTCAAAATTGTTGGCCACCAAAAACTAGATCTGATAATCTTATGGGTAGTAGTCTTAGCCATGTAATGGCCACCACATATACCATCATGCATTTCTTCCAAGAGATCATCATACCTATCATGATCTACACATTTTAGCAACACTCCTTCATTGCTCCTCCACCATAATTGTCCTTGGATTATTGCATATATCAAAGCATGCAACTTGATTGTTCTCCTTTTATTATCATTCATGTCAAGGGGTAGCACCATCTTCTTCAAGTATCCAATGATGTCTTTGTACCAATCAGAACAATCCATATGACAAATATAAGGTCTATGCTCTTCTTCTAACATATCAATATGATTTGCATCGAAATTGGTTTGAGCCATGAGTTTAGCAAGTCCTAGACCCCTCACCAACTTAGTAATATGGATGTCAATATTAAACTCTTGGATCTTGTTGATCCATCGACATCTCCTCCCTGAGACTTCTTGTTGAACTAAAATGTCCTTCACAACAACACTTTGCACATAAGCAACTATGGTTGCCCCTACCAATTAACATATGAATGCTTTTACAAATATGACCAAAGAATATGTTTGTTTCTCCATAATATCATATTTCAGCTCTTCTACCTGCAAGGGCTTACTGAAAAAGGAAATAGGCTGCTCATAGGCTTCTGAATTCTTCTGCAATAGTAATGTAGCAATAGTGTTATAAGAAGCAAAGAAGAAAATATTAAGTGGTTTAGTATAATCATGATTCCTCAAAATAGGGGAATCTTTAATAGCCTGCTTGATATCTGAGAAATTCCTACATGCTTCTTGAGTCCATTCCACTTTGGCTCCTTTCTTCACCATCTTTGAGATTGGAAAACTAGTCTCTACAAAATTTGTAACAAACCTCCTCTAAAAATTCACTTGTCCAAAGAAAGACTGAATGCCCTTGACATTTTTTGGTTGAGGGACTTTATCAATTGCACTTACCCTTTCAGGGTCAATTCTAACTCCATCTTTAGAGACAATGTGTCCTAAAAGCTTTCCCCCTATCACCCCAAAGATACACTTCTTTGGGTTAAAGGAAACCCCATACTCTAGGGATCTTACAAAGATCTTTTCAAGATGATCACAGTGTTGATCTTCTTTTGATGAGTAAGCAGTAAGATCATCTTGATATATTGCCAAAAATTTGTTTATAAAATTTGTAAATGCCACATTCATAACTCTTTGGGAAGTAGCTCCAACATTTGTCAAACCAAAGGGCATCCTGACATACATATAAGTTCCCCAGGGTGTGGTGAATGCAGTCTTGAACTATTCAAATTCCTTGACCTTGACCTGATTATATCCTAAAAATTCATCCAACATAGACATCATTTCAGACCCTATGACTCTTTGCAACATTGCTTCCATGTTGGGCAATCCATAATTGTCCTTCAAAGAATTAACATTTAGATTTCTAAAGTCTATACACAATCTGATATCTCCATTTTTCTTTCTTACTGGTACCAAATTGGATACCCAAGTTGAATGCCTTATAGGCTTTATAATTCTAGCATCCCTCATCTTTTCTAACTCATCTTGCATCTTGGGTGCTAGAGTGGGATTAACAGGTATTAACTTCTGTCTGGAAGGCTTAGTGCCTTCTTTTAATGGAATCTCATGTTGAAATAAATCCTCTTTATATGCCTTTAAATCATCATAAGACCATGCAAAAACATGTCTATATCTCCTAAGAAGATTTACCAATGAATCTCTAATCTTGGGGGACAACTTCTTACCAATATATATATTTTTAGGATCTTGATTGGTTCCCAAGTTTATCTCCTCCAAGTCTTCAAGTTTGTTGACCATGCTTGTTAATAAAGACTTGTCTTTGTTATCAAAAGATCTCTCCAGTAAAACCAAACCTTTGGGTACCCTGTTGGACTTCAATTGGAGAACTTCCCTTCCAAGAATATTATCTTTCCCATCTATGGTCTGCACAAAACCAATAAATTCCATCTCTTTGTCACCAAAGTTTGATTCCCAAGATAGGAATCTCAAAATATCCATGTCACCATCAAAGACCTGCCAACTTTCAACATTGTTTGGAATGGATGGTCTAGATTGAATCTCTATACTAGAAATTCCTGAAAAAGTAATGTCTTTAGGCCTCAAGGCAATATTAGCCAGCAGATCTTCCATCTTCTTCTAACTTCTATCCATCCATTCAATGCCAAATGCATCAAAATTTTCAATCTCATCCCAAACAATATTCCTATACTATTTAGCCTTTGATTCTTTGAAGCATATCTAGATCTTATTTGAGAGACCACCAATTCAAAGTCCCCAATGACCCTAATACATCTAATCTTGTGTCTTGCAACTAATCTTAGTCCTATTAGCAAAGCCTCATATTCTGCGATATTATTAGTGCAAGTAAATAGCAGAGAAAATGAGAACTTGTATGTTTTACCACTGGGAGATATTAGTAACACTCCTACACCAACTCCTTTTTAGTTTGCACCATCAGAGTATATTTTCCATAAATTAGTTTTATCTACAAGATTTTCTTTCTCCTCTGATAGTAGCATATGTTTGACATCCTTCTCAATGTTATTGTCTTGCACTTGAAAAGATCTAATGTCAATATCCAAGAAATAGTTCATTGCCTCATCTTCACTCTCCTCAATCATGTGAGGAGTTTTGACTTCTCTGGATACCTTGAAATTCTTACTAGCTATGTAAAATGTTGTGAATTACAAATCACACTGGATACTCCCTCCCATTGAGGCACTCCATTTCCTAGATAGCAACATTCCATATTGAGGTGGAATGTCAACTACTAGAACACTCATTGTCAGTATCTTTTCAGGAAATGTTGCAAGTGCATAGGGAAAAGCCTTAATAGTACCTATAATAGGCACTTCTCTTGAATCCATTTCTTGACATCTCCCATGAGGAGTATCTACCTGCAGTCCCATTGATTTCATTATTTCTGTAGGCATGACTGTGTTTGATGCTCCCGAATCAATCATGCAATTATCGAGCATCTTACCATTAATAATTAATGTTAAGAAAAAAGGATCCAGAACTCCTAAAGGAGGAGGGATATGATTAGTATTTAGGAAAATTTGAGGGATCTTATAAACAATTTCATCTGACTGTTTTCCCTTTGTATCAGGCTTCTCCTTACTACTCTTTTTCTTCTCATCCATTTCTGATTTCAAAGCTCTTGTAGTAAAAACACTATTCATCCATGTCAAAGTTGTCTCCTTATGTTCAGGAATCCTCATCATTTCTAAAAGTGGAACTCTAACTGTGATTTGTAAAATCAATTGTCCCATGTCAACATGAGCATACTTGATATCAAAAATGTCTTTCTTGGTAATATCAATACTTCTATCCTCATTTTGAGTAGCCAAACTAGGTTCAACTTATTTAGCATCTTTTGGAATAGAAGAGGAATTCATCTCTAATGTCTTTAATTTAATATTATGAACAATATTTGGATTGCTTGGTTTATCCTTTGTTCCTACCTTTTTCCTTTTCATATTTCCTATAGTTATTTATTTCTTTGGTGTCAACTTAGGACTTGCTTTTGCATTTGTAATAAACATACTAGCTGGTGTACCATCTGCACTACCAACTATCCTATTTCTCAGATTATAAGCTTACTCTGTGCTTGAACAACCAAGTTTTATGTAATTATAGCCCTTTCTGCATCTGAAGGTCTTCTGGCCATAAAAGGCTCTTTTCCTCTTGCATCATTACACCTTATTTCATCAATGTTTGCTTCCTTTCCCTCAGATGAAAGGTCATTTTTAGCTTCAGCTTGATCATCAAACTACTCTTCATATAATGAAGATAACTCCTAACTTTGAACTTGGTCATCAAATTCTTCAATCTTGAAATCTGCAAAAGCCATTGCATTCCCAACATCATCATATAATTCATCTTCCTCTTCCTTTTCTTGTTGGGTCTGACTTGGATACATCTTCAAAGAAACAACACAACTGGCAGGGTTATGTGGGGATCACAATCATCACACCAATAATTCTCACTACTCATGCTAGCTGAATTTCTCTGAAGAGGATCAAGAGTATCTTTGTTTGGCTTCTCTTTCCTTTGTGGAATAATGGGCTTACCATCCTTCCATTGGGTATTGTATGGGTAGTTATGCATCCTAGGTTGCTGATTGAAACTATTATAGGATTTCTTGTTGTTATTTGGAGCTCTAGGATTCTTATTCTCTCCTGGCTTTAGGTCTTTTATGGAATTCAAAATTTGTTTCATATTGACCTCTTCCTTAGGCTTAGCATGTGAAGGTTTATCCAAATCCTTTCTTGCATATTTCCAATCATCTCTTCTACCCAATTTCTCGGATACCCTCCTATTTGTTTCTATATTGATAGTTATTTTATAAGCATCTCTTATAGTCCTTGGATTTTTATCTCTTAGGAGGTATCCCATCTTAGAATCAAATGCATTAAGATAAGTAGCTAGACAAACTTTGTCATCAAGTATCATAACTTGGAAAAGTTTATGCATAGCTCTCTAAAATCTTATGTTGAATTCTGCAACATCTTCATTTTGATTCTTTTTCATATTTTTTAATTCATTCAACATGAATCTTTCATTGGTCTTATCACCATATTGCTCTTTAAAGCAATCAATTTATTCATCCATTGACCCTACAAAATTATAGGGTAACCCTTTGAACCAATCCCTAGCATCCTCCACTGAGGACTGAACAAAAATTTTCATTAATGCATCCTCATGCATAACTTCATAGTCATCCATCATGTTAGAAATTTTTTTTAAGTGTTCTTCACATGTGATTACATTGTTCCCAGAAAATCTAGGAATCTTATCTCTAATGACACTTGGAACCTCATTAGGGTAACCATGAATATTATGAAAAGAAAATTACTTGTACCTTTCTGCATGAGTAGACTTTCCTTGAAATGCATCATTGTCTTGAGAAGTAGAGGCTTTAGTATTTGATTTTGTAGCTTCTCCAATTCCAGGATGAATAGGCCTTATTGTTTGTCTAAGAAAATCAGCCTTCTTCTTCATCTCCAAAGTAGCATCCTCCAATTTTGCCTTCTCAAGCTCTTTAGCCATGATTTCCTTTTCAACTCTAGCTCTTTCAAGATCCATGTCCAATTTAGACATCTGATCTACTGGGACCTTGAAACATTTGGGTTCATTTATTGCAACCCCTACCATTCCTTTTTTTTCCCTTGTCTTAGGGCCTTGATGACTAATCACTTGAACGACAGGTTCCTCTTCAAAATTCTGAGGCTTTTCAACATAATTCATTGCCTCTAACTCTAACAGTTTCCTCATTCTTTGTTTAAGGAAAACTTGATCCTTTCTGATCTCATTTTCCCTTTGATTTTCTCTTTTTTGTCTGATAATTACTTGCTCCTAGATTCTTCTTTCTACTTCAGCAAGTTTAGCAGCCATACTGTCAGGATCTAGAAGAGTAGAAATAAATTCTTCTTCCTCTCCTTCATCAAGAGAACTATAATCTCCATAATTACCTAGTCTCTCATCCACAAATTCCTCATATTCTGATGCATTTCCTTCATGACTATGGTGGATTGGTCTTTCTTCCCTAATGTCTTCCCTTTGTCTTTCATCTTGAGGGGTATCTCTTTCACTTCTAGGTTGTTCAGACTTGGATGTAGTTGGCAAATCATTTCCCAACCTCTCTTCAGGATGTCTCTTTGACCAAGACTTGGTGCCTCTGTAACTCATATTGGATAGTGTGTGACATAAAAAATTTAATACTCAGCATTGTTGTAGAGAAAAACCTTAGAGTCGCCACCCAACACTTAGTTGGGATCACAACACTAACAAATTTTAATAATCTTCAAATACAGAACTCAAAAGATAGAACAATGAGAAAGGTGAGTCTTGAGAAACTCTATGCTTCCAATGATCAACTTCACTCGCCAATTATGGAAATTTATTGCACTATCCCCAGCGGAGTCACCATCTTGTTGGTGTTTAAAACTGTTATGCTATCTAAAGCCACAAATATGCCTTGAGATTAATGTTAGGAGTAGCTAGCTCCAAGTATGAAAGCTCTACAAGACACCTAGACCTACTGTAGGGACAAGACTTCCCTCTTCACTTCTGGCTCTGCAAAACCAAGGTGGGTACACCTAATCCAGACTAACTCAACTCTTTACAACACATTTTACCTCTAGATTTTGAACAACGAATAAATGGAAAGTAAGTACTAAATGCCAACCTAGCATTCATTGACTCTTCACTACCATGGGTGGAATAAGAAGAACAAATGTAACTATAAAGAACTTGTAAATGAGTTTGATAAAAGTTTGGGGATAGAATATAGTCAAACCATTCAGATATGTACCTCAATAGAAATACTAATTCTAGATCAGTGCCTTATCCATCGGGCTAAATCCTAAATACAATACTGAAATTGAAACACCTTATAGGAAAATATTCAAAGTCATGGACATGAGAATTCTCAAAATCACACACTACAAGATCCTCTAATAGATATCCAAACAAAATCAATGTAATGTCCAAAGGGATTATTTTGACCTAAAATCAAATACCTAAGGAACACACATATGAATAAGCAAGACTTATGCAGTAAGTCAAAAAACTTGCAATTCAGTGGATAACACAAAGGAGAGACTTAATTCTTAGAAAACATATATTAAGTATGATGAAACTAATTCCTGATTCAGTATGACAAGGAAATATACAATATGACAATATGCAAAAGATGAAAGAACTTTCAATTCTGTCTTGACACAATCTGAAATTACATTTTCTATATCCTAGACCGGAAACAAAATAGAAGCCTAATGCTCTTCAATATTTCTCCCAATTCTCCAGCCCCTCTAAATGGTCTTGAAAATTTCCTTTATAGCAACAGGAATGCAACAAGCATTTGACCATTTAGGGTTAGGGTTACAACCATAAAATGCAAGCATTCAATTCTGAAAACTAGTTGAAACCCTAAAATCTTCCCTTTGTCCTATGCAAATTTGATATGGAAATAACAAGAAAACTCCCTTGAATGCAAAAATAGTGCTTCTGATCTTGAAAGGAAATCAAATTCATGACATCAAGTAATGCTCTCATTAATGAAAAAAATACCAGGCAGCGCCAAGAAGAAACAATCTGATCAGAAACCCTAATTGCATCACTTTAGACATAAATACACCTAGCACTATCAGATCTGCATCCAAATATGGCTCTACAGGTGTGTAAAAAATGACCCAAAAGATCAGATTGAAACACTAATGGCACACTAAGACAAAATGTATGTCGTCCGACATCAAAACCCTACAGTAAAAGATTTAAAAATTTGAACTTTTTTCAAATGGTCACAGGTGGCACCGAGAAAGACATCAACGGTCAAGATTTAAACTTTATCAGCTTTTAAAACATAGTTGTTGATACACTTTTGTCATTTGGGGAATAAGTAAAAAAGAAAATTACTTAAACACGATCAATTCTTGTTGACCACCATGTGGCATCTCTCCATCTTCCCTTTGAAACACCTGTCCCTTAGCCCCTACACATTGGCCCCACACTTCCTACCACCACCTTGGACACACATCACGCATTTCACTACCACATGATGCTTATCCTCCTCACATATTCCCTTCACGTGGTAGAGAAACACCATAGGATCTTGATCTGCCTTCATCGCTAACTTTCATTTTCCGCCACGCATTGCCCTCTGTCTTGATCCATCTTTTCGGTCCCACTAAGCCATTCTGCTGACTGTGCCATGAGGCACTAATTTATTTGCTAGAACTTCTATCATGTGTCCATCCAACCTGGCCTACCACCTGTCAAACCTACCACATGTCACACTTGCACCATTTCACGATCTGACTAGACCTACCGCGACTTGGATTGTGCCATCACGCCTTGCTGCCACCTGGCAATCCTCAACCATGTCACCTGAGCATTCTCTAACATAGGCTCACCAAAATATCCTTTCTATCTATCGAACTGACCACCCACATTACCATTCATCTGCCAAATCATGTGCCAAAAGGCGCGTTCCTTTTAGGCACTTAACTATTTAGTGCTGGGATATAAAATATCAAAGTTCTTCAATGCACAGCCGATGTGGGATAAAAGACCTAGGGAATTTTAAACAAAAATGAACCAGCAAAGGCACCAAGCCCAAATCGACTATTATGACTCCACAGAGGTGACCCAAAGGGAACAAAATATGACCACAACAACCCTCTTCAACCAAAATACATGAAAAACTAACAGGAAACACTCTTCAACTTTTGAAAATTGCCATTAGAGCTCTGCAAAAAAGCTTGAAAAGGAAGTTCAGGAAAATGACCTTACATTACCTATGTAGATGATGGAATCTGATAGTACTCAGACTCCCTAGCCTCGATCCTGTCAATCAAGATATCAAGATTCAGTTGGGCCTCATCTAGGCTCAACTCTATATCTACAACATGACTAGTCGACACATGCCCCAATAATGATGAATGCAACAGACTGAGAAACTAAGATAGCATGGAAGTTGAATCATCACGTGTCAGAAAATCCATGTAACCTATAGTCGTCATGTTGAACTCAACATCCTCAAGGTGAACATTAGAGGACTGGTGCGCTGCACTCGCCAAAGGGTCTGTACACTGTGCCTCTCCCTCTGCAACAATATAGTGGTCGGTAGGCAGATCTTGATGGGCACTACCACTATGGCCACAGTTTGGGTGGTGAGAATGATGTGGCTAAGAGTATCTGATAGTACCCACATGAGCTTTGACATCCGATATAGGGATATCATGGTCTTCTACTATAAATGCACATGCATCTAGGAGATACTCATCCAAACTGGTCAATGTAACACCTGCCACATCTCCTGTTGAACCCTCTAGGATGGAAAGTGAAGGGATGCCCACTGCACTATAAATATCATATGAGCTACTGCTACGGGATGCTCCACTTGAGGATGTAGAGCATTGATGAGACATCAAATAGTAGACAACTTGATCACTAAATATGGAAGGGTCCATTATTGTAATGCCCCCAACTCTATCAATGGATACCCGAAGTTGGGTATTAAGAACAACCTCATCTGCTACAGGACCCAACGTAGGAGCAATAAAATGTGCCCTCTTAATAACAAGGGCCCTATGTGCTAGTAACTGTCGATTGGTTTAATAGTAAGCGTCTTTATCAGTAAGCCTACCATGCCCCTATTCGAGATATTGTGGTAAATTAGTTTAATTCATGACCCTCCCTAAATGAACCTCGACAAAAAGTTGTTGTGCAAAATAAAGTGGAATATGATCGTTATTTGTAATGACCATGAGAAGGAAGAAAACCTGGGTATATCAAAGTTTCCATAGTAGGATCCTGACATCTAGTCACCTTGTATCCCTTCACATACTTCTATCTGACATAAAATGGGAAAATTCCTATTTCAGGGTATCTTTGGGCACTAAACCATGTACCTTAATAAGAGACAAGCAATAAGAAACCTCTCACCTCTTCCTATAAAGAATAACCTCTATAGTAGCTATTGAATAGGGAGTAACCCCATGAATGTCATCCCTAATACTAATCTGAATATCAAGGATGGATTGACAACTGTTCTTATAAACACTAGTGTTACTAGCACTATTTATTGAGTCTCTCAATCTCCTGATTAGTTCGTGTAAATAGATCCTGAGGGGGAATTGGTTGATGTGCCATGATGACTAATAATATATATCTAGAGATCTATATCTCTCTATGTGTACCTGAAAGATTTAATTTAATGTCAAGTGAAGTCTATATATTATTCCTAAAATTGTAAAATAATTATAGTGGATCTACATTCAAACTAGAATCAATTGCTACCTTTAAATATACATGTACACTAAACTGAAGAATAAATTAAAAATTCTACATGTATATGTACACATACATGTATACATATATACAAACATACATACATACATACATACATATATATTTATATGTCATCATTTATGTATATACATACATGATGAGACACACACACACACACACACACACACACACATATATATGATACATACATGATACATATATATATACACATATATATACACAAGTATACACACACACACATATATATGTGTGTGTGTGTGTATGCATGTATATATACATATATATGTATATACATGTATACACATGTACATGATACATATATATTCATGTACATGAATACACACACACACACACACATGTACACAAATATATACATGTGCATGATACACACACATATATATGATACATACATGATACATGGCACACACACACATATGATACATACATGACACACATCTATGTATCAAACATGTATATATATATGACATATATACATGTATGATACATACTTGAATTATATATATATATATATATATATATATATCATACATGTATATATGTCATATATATACATGTGTGATACACACACACATATATATATCATACATGATACATACATACATACATACATATATATATTATATATACACACAAATACATACATACATATATATATATATATATACACACACACACACACACACACACACACACACACATATATATATAGTGTGTATGAGGAAATCTTCAATCTGTTGGGATCCAACTCAAACATGCAAACGTTAGTGAGTTAGCACTTATAGAGATCTAAAACATGAATAAACATGAAACAACAAGATAAACACTCAAAACATCGGATTGAGCTACAATAAGTTGCACCCTATTAAAGACTTATTAGATTTACTCCAAAGAAGGATTGTGGATGTTCTCTCTCAAACACAACTAAACTAATCCACAAGTGATTTGCTTGATGAAGATGAATGCAAGATTAATGGATGAAGGAAGGATTTCAAGAGCTAGTATGGAACAACTAGTCTCAAAAGCTTCCCAAGATGGCGATTTTAAATTAAGAATGAGATGCAATGCAATAGTAAACTAGATTCAATTACCAAGTTATCCTAACATGTAATCTCTAATTATTTAAGATTTGAAAACAAACTAAGAACATGAAAATAGCAATGCAAATCCTAGAGCTATGTTAGCATGATAACAATGCACAATTGAGAGATGAAATGCAAGAGGAAAGGCCCTCTATTTATAGATTTTTGGAGAGAAGAGAAGGGCTTGGATGAGGTGGCACCTATGTGGAAACCACATAAGAGCCACATAAGGGACACATAGTCTTAGAGGATAGGTCAATTCAGAGCATTTAATGCTTTGAGTGGCTCAAGGTTTCTCACACATGTGTGAGAAACCATAGGGAAATATGTGGGGGACAAGAAGGTGGTTGCATTTAAGAGAGTTGGGTGGCTCTCTTGGGATGAGTTTCTCAGACATGTGTGAGCGCATTCTATTAGCACTAAAAAGGTTAGGAATCACCTTTTAAGTAGGATTAGTGGGTGATTAAGTGGGAAAGTAGGCTTAGCAAGTGGGCTAGGTAGGAGTAGGTTAGGCTTCTAGATTGGATTAGTAGGTTTCTAGGTTGGGTTTAGATTATCATTCAAATTATATTTGAATTAATCATAGTTTAGACAAATTAGGGGTATGAGGGAATTTTTAATAAATATGAATTTATTAAAAGGGGATTTTGTGAGGAAAATGTATTTAAATTGAATACATTAGGATAATATTTAGATTGTATTTAAATACTTAGAAGGGGAACTATTTAATTGATTAAATTAAATAATTAGATGAATATATAAGAAATATTAATTTAATTAATATTTTGGACGTCTACATTTTGCCCTCTTTGAGATGGTGTTACAAAGTAGCACCATTTAAAAGAAGATTAAGACATAGAGGTAGGAAGAAGATGATTGAATTAGAAGAGTTGCCCAATTCATTAGAAGAATAAGTAGGAGGAAGGATGATGAGAGATGAGGCTAAGGATGCCCCCTCGAGAGGACATGCGGGTTGAAGAGAACAATGGTGTGCTCTCAAAATGGATGAGAGGATGCATGCAAGATAAGAGAAAGAAGGGGGAACGTTAGTTCATGGGGGGTTAAGGTATTCCAAGGGTAGATTGAGGATATGATGCCCCAATTAGGAATATGGAATAAATAGGAGCCTCACTAAAAGCAAAGATGCAAAGTGCAACATGAATCTAACCATGCAACAAACTAAAATGAGACAGGGGGATTATATTTGTGTTAATGTTGGAGAGCACATCCTAGTTTGATATAAAAACGCTAGAAACCTACCAAGGTTACTAGGAAAACAAGGCCTTGTCACAAATGTTTCATGGATTGACTCATCAAACACACAAGGATTGCTCTAGTATCACGTCTAAGTCACAAAGAACTAGGATGAATATGACGATGGGTAACCTACAAAAACACACACTAAAAGAAAAAGATCAAGACCTTGCCCCCAGTTTCACCCTGCACAACACACCATGATATAAAGGATCATGGAAACCATGAGGAGGCAAAACGAGGAAGCTAAAAAGATACACAAAGATTCAAAAGTACCAAAGAAACAACAAGCATCTCACATACCTTTTGTCATAGGGAGGATGATGGGCTGTGTTAGGGATTTTTCTTGTATGAACCACAATGCTTGAAATGTCTATTTGAATCTTGTACCTTCTAATTCTGATTCAAAGACAAGAAAAGCCTAATTGCTAAGGACTGGATAAGGTCCTTCTTCGTTTTTGAGCTCCACAAATACTCAGGCAGGTTTTACCTTTCAAGATGGCTGTTAACATAGTATTTATTGATGTGGAGACTGATTAGCTATGTACCTTTACTGAACCAACTTATGAAGTATCTTGCTGATGACCAAGCATAACCATAAACAAGATATTACCATACAAATCATAGTTATTAACATAACAATAACCAGTGATACAAG
>MU225692.1:806449-841863 GCA_018584345.1 Thuja plicata
TTAGTCTCTTAATCGCTTGATCCATTTTCTCCTTCAAGCGACTTCCCGACAACCATTCACTTTATGACAGATGTCATCTGTTCTTTTGTCCACTTAATGCATACTGAAGAGCTGAGTCATTACTCCTGTTCTGGCGACATCCCGACTGAGGGAAGTCACTAACATCAAACATTTAGTCGCGGAATCAGGGCTGTTATCCCTTAACTGTCATTTGATCACGAGACCACGCGACTGAAGAAATACTTAACTGTTTATCATAGCCTGATCTAGCGATCACGCGACATGAAGTGAATCGCAAAGTCTGATATCATTTCTTTGACCTTTTGACTTGTCTCGCGATCACCCGACTGAGCAGTGGGTCCCATTCTTATAAAGCTTATAACATGAAGTTCATGCGAATACCCGACCAAAGGAAATCACCAAGTCTCGAGACACTGAAGGAATATTCCACTTCGTAAGGAGACTACGCGACACAAGGCAAAAGCGAAGTCGGGAGAACATTTAGCATATTCGTTCTGGGTAACGCGATTAGGCGACCTAACTTAAAGCACATGTCCTAAGTGACTGAAAAAAGTAACGATGAAATATAAGACATGACCTAGGGTTTTCAAATACATTGTTTTAACTTGGATACATAGGGTTTTTTCAGGGTTTATGCAATTTTGGCAAGGTTTAGGCATGAGAACCTAAAAATTTTCATGGGGCAAGACAAGGAACAAGGCAAAGCAGCAAAAATAGGAAATACAACCAACAGGTTGATGATTGATTTGATTGGTCTAATATGAGGAAGGATACATCTTGCAAAGACCGATGATGGATTGCTAAACTAGGATTCCTTATGACAAGAGACAAGACACATGAACCTCAAAGGGGCTAATGGATGATTGTTGAAGTGCTAGCTAGATAGGGAGAAAAGCCAAGATCACACAAGGATTGACTGACAAAAAGGATGGGATCTAAAGGAACATATGTACAAATGATCCTAGGCGGAGACAAGATTGACGCAATATATAGGACACTATCTACAAGATGTACAAGGGATTGGGATGATGGATGAGATGATGGGGATATGCACGATGTTTCCCTAGTCAAGCTAAAAATCCAAGATGGATGGATCATGGATGGGGTGTTCTTGATGTGGGAATGATGTACCCAAAGAAACACTAGGATTGGGAAGGATGCATCCTAATGATGATGGGTGGATTGTGATGCTTGCAACAAGGCAGAGAATAAGATGAAGGGTTGATTGGATGGGCTGATTGATGTTTGGTTTTTTTGGATGACTGGAGGAGGTGGATAGGATTTGCATGTGATGGTAGACTGCTTAGATTCTGGAGATAAGCATGGATGGAATTGGATGCATGGGGGTAGCCTAGATCTAGATACCAATGATAAGGGATGTAAGAGGGATAGAGTAAGATAAAGGATTGATGGATGGAAGGATTTGGATGAAGGGATAGAGGAAGATAAGGATTGGGAGGTAAAAGGATTGGAGATGATAGGTGGATGTGAGAGGAAGATTGGGAGATGAAAGGATTATGAATGAAGGTAAGTGACGAGAGATGCAAGGTGGATATGATAAGGTCTCCAAGGAATACATCACCAAGGAATAAAATGCCCCCACTTAGGCTAGGTCAAGTGTGAGGAGGCATTAGGAGGGGGTACGATAAGATGGAATATATGATGAATACAAGAGAGGGGAGGGAGATGGAAGATAATATGATGGTTAAAGGAAGGAGGGGGATGGAAGATGGGATGGTGGATAGGTAAGGATGATAGATGGATGAAAAGGGTGTTGCAGAAATGGATGCCAATAGGTATCCGAAAGCATGTATACATTGTAGCCTTTATTTGTTAGCAGGATCCAAAAAAGGGTGGAGAAGGTGAAATGGATAGGATATTATAGGTATGGTAGAAAGTGATGGATGGTGGATATAAGGGATTTCCCCCAAGTGTGGAGAGAAAGTGGATGGACGAATTATGCATGACGCCTATTTACCAGATTTTCATCATGGTACTTGTCCAAGGTGCTTGTTTGCCAAGTTTTCACCATTGGACATTTATTTCTCTTTATATTATTTCTCTTCTTTATTTTTTATTTTTTGTGATGTTTTGGAGGGGGAATATGGATGGAATGATAAGGAGGAGATGAATGAAGAACTCAAGCATCATGTTCAATATTAAAGTGATAGGAGCCTATATGGAGTGATCGCTAGATGTTGGTACAACCTTATTTGGGATGAGTAGCTTATGTAATGACATGGATGAGATGGTTATGATGGGGGATATAGGTGAGGTAAGAGATATAGTGGTAGGAAATATTTAAATGAAATGGTGGAAAGTGAGTGTGATAGGGGGATGTCTTCGGGACCAACATTGGCACATGTTGTGAGGAGTGTGGAAAGAATAGATGTGAAGTGGATAGTACATGTAGAGATGAAGGAGGAACCATGGTAGGTAGTTCTAGGACATAAGGACCCAAAAAAGATTTAGGGGGTGGTGAAGAGGAATGTTGAGCTGGAGGATTAGCAAATTTGGATGTCATTATGGATTTTTCTTTTAGATGCACTTCATCTTTTTTCTTTGGGATCCACATAGCTTTTGCTTTTGCTTTGGTGGGCCTTTGTGACCTATGGGATGTAGTGCATTTTTTGATTTGGATTTGTATTTTTTGGAGCATGTCATTTGAAGTGGACATGAAAATATTTAGATTGTGGATCTTTAGCTTTATGCATTTTTGATTTGGCATCCAAATTGTAGTGAGTTGTATTGGAGGGGATATAAGAAGTTGTATGAGATGGAAGAAATATGGATGGAGTGATGGAGGTAGGATGATGGGTGTGGCGTATGGGTATGTGCCTTTGTTGATTGTGATTGGGAATGTAAGGGGTGAGATTTTGTTATATGGGGTTGGTGGATGAAGGAATGTGTCAGATAAGATGGGTGGTGAGATTTTGGGATATAAGGGCCCAAAATGGATTTAGTATGTGGAGGATATGAAATGGAGGATTTTGGGATATAGGGGCCCAAAATGGATTTAGAGGATGAAGGAGGAATGTGTTAGGTTATCTTCATGGGTTGCAATGATGGAGGAGGGGGGATGACATTAAATTTTTTGGAGGAACAATGGGAATATGCAATGATGGATTTGAATGCACGCTTGAACTTCACATTAGTTGTACCAACATTTTTGGATGAAGGGCCTTGAGATGTGTAACTAAGACCACCAGATCATGGATGTTCTTTGACATGAATGGGCTCTAGGATACCTTGCTCATTAAGGCCTGCGCCTTTACCTTGATAAGTTCATTTTTTAGCATTCGATCCAAGATGGGATACTTCTCTATTAGGGAACACGATGTGAGTCCATTATTAGGAGGAGTATAAATGGTGGAAATGAAATTTATTTCTTCTACTTAAAGTGGACCACAGTACATGAATGAAATTGAACCAATGGGATAGAGTGATGGGGGTGGGATAGTTTGGATTGGAGGCTATAAAGGGTCATGAAGAGGATGGGATGGGATGTTGTAATCTTGGCTCAAATGGGGTAATGGATCTTGAGATGGATTGGGTAGAATGAGAGGATCTTGATTTAAAGGGGTGGATGACAATGGATCATGAGGTGGAGTGGGTGAAAACAATGGGCCGTGCAATGGAGTAAGTGGGATGATAGGATATTGATTTAGATCAATGGATATTTCAACATGATTTTGGGCAAGATCTTGACATGATTGGATTAACATGGATGATATGATGGGGGATGTAGGGATGGACTCTTCATATGGAGGGGGTAAAAGGATGGGAGACTCTGTAATTGGGATAGAGGGAAGATGGGTAGACGCGTGAGGTTCATTGGGTAGGGTGTGGATAATGTCAGGAGGAGAAGATGGGGATGGGGATATGGATGGAGTCCACAGATGGGGGGACTTCAATGGTGTTATGAGATGGAAGAGGAATGATGGTTGTGGGAGGTAGAAAGTCATCATCACTAGTGGATTCACATGGGGGAGTGATATGACATGGCTCATCAATTTTAAGAGATGGGTTTTGTGATGGCTTCCTTGTGAAGGTCCTTGGAGACTTGTGTGTTTGACGTTGGGGTGGATGGTTAGCAGATGTAGATGGTGGGAATCTAGGATAGTTTATTCATAGAGGTGTAGTACTGGATTGCAAGCTTGGTTTAATGAATGATGGTTTATAAACAGATGTAGGGGATGACATGGATAGATAGTTCACATAAGTGGGCATGGAGGTGACTTGTGAACTGGACTGACTAACTGATGGAAGAGGAGTGATAGATCACGGTATGGAATATGAAGTGGATTGAGAGATGTAGGTGGATTGTAGAAGGGGAGTTGTATTAATGTAGGTAGGAATGTAATATGGTGGATTGGGATAAGATGGATGGGATGGAGGAGAAAGGTAGGCTAGATTAAATGGTAGATTAGTAATAGCATGGGGATCATGGTGATGGATTGGAGGAAATGGAGGACTAGGATTATGGATTGGAAAATGGGGTCGAAGATAAGGAGATGGTGGATTTGGATTAGGGATGTAGTTAGTAGTGTTATTGTGGAAATGTGGAGCTTGGGATATGACTATGGGAGAAGATGGAGGCATGAATGATGTATGAGGGGGATATGTGAGTATGACATAGGAGGGAGATTTGGATGGAGGATAATATGGTTTTCCCTTGTCAAAGCTATGATAAGGAGTGATAGTGGGTATGTGTGGAGACATGACGAGGTAGTGTGGAGGAATGATTAGATTTTGGAGGATGCCTGGAGAAAGATTTCTAAGGTTTTCAATATACTCAACATGATCAATGAGATTTTCATCATCATTGGAATAGGATGAAGCAGAAGAAGAGGTAGGATGATCAAACTCATCATGATATAATTGTGATATGATGATTAGTTGATGAGTTGGGTAGGGATGAAGGATGAAGATGGATGAAGAAAACTAAAGCTCTGATTAGGATGAACAATAAGCTCAGACTAGGATTTTGGATTAAGCTCAAGATAGAGGGAAGGGCTGACTCCGAAGAAGATGAGAAGGGGATGAGGAATGAAGAAGATGATTCTACTAGTGTAGGATATGGGAGAAAAGGAGGGCCTAGTGACATTAAAATAAAATGGCGCAAGATGATACTAAGGATGTGATCATGAAACTAGGATAATAGAATTTCAGAGACTTGGGTGACTTTGGACTAGAAATTTGGGCTAAGTGTTTGACTTGGTGAATGTTGGATTGTGATGAGATTGAATTTTTTTGACAAAAGATTTGTGACTTCGAATATATGTTCTAAAATTATTTTTTATTTGTTTTGTAACATCGAGAACAAGTACAAGCAGTTTCTACCTTTAGGAATTAGCTTAGCCTTGAAACCTTTGCTCACAAATGTAGGCACACACACAAGAGATAATCAGAATATGGTCATAACCAAGCATGCAATGGCTCCAGTCATGATGTCGTATTAGCCAACTCCAAATGCTCAAGGTGGCATGAATGTACGAGTATCTTGGGGAGGTTTCTATCCTCCTTGCACAAAGATTATCAAGCTTTCGGAGGTGAATCAGGTAAGCCGCTAATTAATAGTTGCTAGAAAGATTTGTGGCTTCCCCCCAATCAATTTGTATGCATGTGAGACACTTAAGTCTCTAGTGGACCACGTCAACTCCTTAGGCACTATTCACCCAATCTGAATTATCATCCACACAACATGCCCAAGCTTGGTGGGATTGAGATAAGTTTTTGTTCAGTGTCTCATTTTTATATTGGTCGAGGTATTTACCAGTTTGAGGTCATCCTCTAAAGGGGAAATGCACCCTATAAACATGCCTCCCTAGAAGCTAGATTAAGCTAAGATTTCTCTTCATCCAAGTTTCATGAAGGCGAGGGGAGAGGATACGACTATAGCTTAATCATACCATCACGTAACTTAAGGGATCTATCTAATGAAAAATAGCTCAAAAGAAGTGTTGAGAAACACTTCTTCAAACACACCAAAAAGATTTCATTTTAAATTGAACCTAATTAGAACAACTAAGTGTTTTATACCTAAGCAAAAGACACAATAGTATGGTTAAGCATGCAAGTTCAATTTATTTCCCACACATCAAGAAGGAAAACATGTAAGAAAGGTGTGATTGTTTTGCCTTAAGTCATTCAAGAGTTTGTGACGTTCATTCCCTTATGCATTCAACATTAGATGTGGTTAATTTTTTTAAGAAACATGCATTCAAAGACTAATGTTTAAAGCATACAAGTTTATTCCCAAAATTCATTAAAATCCAAGGAAACTTGCATGAAAAAATATTAGTAATCTTAAAGTCTTCAACCCTGAAATGATGCAAAAAGACAAACAAATTAGTAACACTTAAAACCAACAAAGCAGAGATAGAAGGCTACAATCAATAGTCCACTGGAATCATGCTGGAGACAATATGTTGATTCCTAAATTTTGACTAAGTTTGAAATTTCCTAAAAACTCTCAAAAACTAGAATCTTTATCTTAACTCCTATGAAGTTAAAACCACTCTCAAACATCCTGAAAGTATATACATAAAATGTATGTGAATTATAATTAAATGTTTTATTTTATATATGCTCTTGATGCTGAAATTGGCTTGAAGGGCACACAAGAATCCTTAAAAAAACCACCCAAAAGATACCCATCTACCAAAACTAGTTGGAAAATCAAACAGGGTGTTGGTGCCCAAAAATGCTGAATTGGATTTTCTTTGGACTTGCCAATCCAAAGATGGGAAATCTAAATATTTCTGGCCAACTAACGAGAATGATCGATTATGATCCTCTTCCCCTATGCTTTTGGCTCTGCAGGACCAAGGTGGGTGAGCCTTCACCTGAACAGGATTTTTATAGAAGATAACCTATGTATGTAACTCAACTAATCTCTCAAGATGGCAAGTGAGCTTGAAGAAATCAAATTGTAATCATAAACTGCAAGATTGACTGCTTTTATAAAATGCAAAATTGCTTAATAAAGGATGTATAAACTGGAATGAGCAGATGGATATGATGTCACAAAACATTAAACATTAAATTGAACAACCATAATCTAATCAATGAGTAGATCAGTGCCTTGCTCGATCTAGACAATGGAGTCCAATCATTTCAAGTGTCACGTTCAACCTTGGAGACAGTTTTGAAACTATCACTTCAAAGGTGTTATGAAATGAACATATAACCTAAGATAATTCACAGCTATCTCAATTGAATATCAATTTTCAAATGATAAACCGATTGATTGTGGCCACAATCAATTGAATTTAACCATGCAAGTTGAAAAGACCAATTGATAATAGAAACTATGATGTAATCAGGAATATGCTACACCAAACTATCACTTTAAAGAAAATAAATATATTTATCCAAAGGACTGATTTGAATAGCTAAATGGTACTTTCAATCCATAGATGAGACAAAAAAAACACTTATCTTTTATTGATTTAGAAAAATGGTATATCCAGTTCATGTTGCAGTTGTTGATCCAAATATATCTATCTGCAAAATCATATTGTCTGTATCTTATTGTTCCCCCCTCCCACTTTACCTCAGTCTTGGTATCCATATTTATATGTTTTTGAATGGATGCAAATAAGCTTCAAACTGAGGCATCGTTTCAAAACAAATACCTAATCACTAACTGCAATGTTTTATAATAATCAAATAATCAATTTTGATATTTATAAAATATTTGTCCATCTCTTTATCTCGTAAAGTTGCTTTACAAATTTGAAATCCTGTTTGGTTCAGAACTCCTGCACATAGATGAAATAATTAAATAATCCAACCAATCAAATGTATTTCATAATTAAATTCATCTCGAGAATAATAATAAAACTTTACATTTCTCCTAAAATAATTCATTTTAAAAAAAAAGGTATTTAGTAAAATATTATCAAACACATTTATTCCCTCAAGATTTTAAAAAACAAATTATTCAAAGCATATAATTAGGGTTTCTTTAAGATTTTTACATTTTAAAATAAAACCCTAATAATGTATTTTCATAAATTTAAATGTATAGTTGAAACATATTAAATAAAAGACAAAGAAATTAATTTATTCACCCTAATGATTTATTTCAAAATTTACTATAGGGTAAAACATTCTAAGTATATCTCTTCCTTTTAACACATACTCTCAAGAAATAGAATAGAGCAATTGGTTAGGGAAGAGGGAATGGGTAGTTAGGTAGTTAAGGGTTGGCTTGAGAGATTGAGTGTTCAACTCCCGATCACCACCCTTTTATTCAAAATGAACATTTTGATTTTAAATTTATTTCTTTTTGTTTTCAAGAATATAAGTGTATTTCAAACATTATGATAAAATATTTGATTCTCTGGGAGCATGAATATGAAGAAATGATAAATATTGGGGCATTCATAAAAATTAAAATTTAAAAGCGAGGAAATATTAAATAATGTAAAAATGCAAATTATACTTCCTTGAATCATTTGGAGACCAATTATGCAACTTTGTGCCTGTAATTTTCCGCTACACCACAGGGCTAGGACGCCAGTTCATGGCAAAGATGCCAGTTCATATTGGAGACGTTGAACAATGATTTACAACGCAGACACCAATTCTATGCATAGAGGTCGAACGATGATTCAAGAAGAATTGACGTATGTATAGATGCCTCTGTGCAAAACAAAGACACTGATCCATGAACTGGACGCATTTTCAAGGGAAAATGGAAGAAAAAATGACAAATTTAAGAGATGTGGGTCCCATCGGGCATGCCAGAATGTGTATGAGGAAATATTCAATCTGTTGGGATCAAGGTCAAACATGCAAACGTTAGTGGGTTAGCACATATAAAGATCTAAAACATGATTAAGCATGAAACAACAAGATAAACACTGAAAACATTAGATTGAGCTACAGTAAGTTGCACCCTATTAAAGACATTAGATTCGCTCCAAAGAAGGATTGTGGATGTGCTCTCTCAAACACAACTAAACTAATCCCCTAGTGATTTGCTCGGTGAAGATGAATGCAACTATGAATGCAAGATTAATGGATGAAGGAAGGATTTCAAGAGCTACTATGAAACAACTAGTCTCAAAAGCCTCCAAGATGGCGATTTTAAACCAAGAATGAGATGAAATGCAATAGAAAACTAGATTTAATTACCAAGTTATCCTAACATGTAATATATAATTCTTTAAGATTTGAAAACAAACTAAGAACATGAAAATAGCAATGCAAATCCTAAAGCTATGTGAGCATGATAACAATGCACAATTGAGAGATGAAATGAAAGAGGAAATACCCTCTATTTATAGATTTTTGGAGGGAAGAGAAGGGCTTGGATGAGGTGGCACCTATGTGGCATCCACATAGGAGCCACATAAGGGACACAAAGGCTCAGAGGAGAGGTCATTTTGGAGCATTTAATGTTATGAGTGGTTCAAGGTTGCTCACACATGTGTGAACAACTTTAGGGAAATGTATGGGGGACAAGAAGGGGGTTGCAATTAAGAGAGTTGGGTGGATCTCTTGGGATGGGTTTCACACATGTGTGAGCATTCCATTAGCACTAAAAAGGTTAGGAATCGCCTTTTAAGTAGGATTAGTGGGTGATTAAGTGGGAAAGTAGGTTTAGCAAGTGGGATAGGTAGGAGTAGGGTAGGCTTCTAGATTGGATTAGTAGGTTTCTAGGTTGGGTTTAGATTATCATTCATATTAGATTTGAATTAATCATAGTTTAGACGAACTAGGGGTATGAGGGAAGTTTTAATAAATATGAATTTATTAAAAGGTTTTTATGAGGCAAATGTTTTTAAATTGAATACATTAGGATAGTATTTAGATTGTATTTAAATACTTCTAGAAGGGGTACTATTTAATTGATTAAATTAAATAGTTAGATGAATATATAAGAAATATTAATTTAATTAATATTTTGGACGTCTACACACACACACATGTATATGAAAAAAAACATTATTTAATATAAAAATTGACATATATACATGAAAAATGTTGAAAAAACCTAGAAAACAATGTTCAAAAGCCAATTTCCACTGCAGTACTTTCGTTCTAGACGAAACCCCACCATCCAAATGAAAGCGACGGTGAGGTTAAAAACCCCAATTCATTACTTTCGATTGAAAGTGAAGTCGTGTTCACTTTCAATCGAAACCTTCTTTTTTAAAAATTTAATTTTTTTTTAAAAACTTTCGATCGAAAGTATAGATATTTAGATCGAAACTTGCAAATTTCGTGTTTTAGATGAATTCCTTCCTCCGAAAAAGTGTAACCCACTATTGTGGGTTCACCCGGCCCTAGAATCTTGCATCCAAATTTTTTAGAGCTTATTTTGTGGGGACTAGTCTGTTTAGCTACATACTCCAACGAAATCTCTCAAAACTTTGAATATTTTAAGTGTCAACCTTGACATTTTAGATTCTAGTCTTGATTTTTTAATATGAAAATTTTATGGAAGATTTAAATCAATTTTAAGCTTGTAACTTTTATATAATCAAGTAGCTTTCCTCATTTTAATATATGATCTTTATGGTAGGAAAACTCTTCCAAATTTGAGTCTATAGTTTTAAATGCACAAGACAATTGAGGGGGGGGGGGGGGGGAANACAATTGAGGGGGGGGGGGGGGTGAATCAGTTGTCTATAAAACTAATAAATCTTCTCTTGAACTAGATCCACAAAAACTTATATCAATCCTTAATCACAAAATAATGTAAACATGAAAACAACATGTGAAAAACAAGTACCACCATACACAATGAAACACAAGATTTACATATAAAACCCTGTCAAGGGAAAAACCACAGAGAAGATTAATTATCAATTATATGAACACATGTTAGGGTGACACCAGTTAAGGTGATTTTTATAAACAATGTTCACCGCAAAAGGCTCACTACATGGAAGAAAAGGCTCAATACCTAGATGAAGAAGAATAAAAGAGAGAAGATCCACCACTGGTACACCTCTGCTACTTGACTGAAATATCTATAGATACATTCTGCTCATTACTTCTAATAGCTAACACATGAAATTCTATGCTGCATACCACACTACTTCACACCAACTCATATCTTGATGCATATAGGGAGATATATTCTCTTCCATAACTCATCATGTTTGCACATGCACCCTCTCTCAACAACTCATCCTTTATTTATATCATCATGCTTGCAAACTCTCCTAAGATTGGCTAAGCATCCTAACCGAACATAATTCAAATTAGGTCAGTACTTAAGCATTCTTGCATTGGAAAGGAATAAAAAGTGGACCGCATCACATACTAACTAGGACCAAAAGATACATCATATGCATTACTCTATCATTTACATTCATTGGAGCTTTTTATGTGAAAGTGTAAAGACCCAAGGTTGGCCAAACCTAGAGAAAACACCATCGAACTTTGAGTACACACCTCTGAAACATAAAAACTCGTATTGTTTGAACATAACAAAGATACAAACATCATAAGTGCAATTCCAAAACCTCAACACTAGAAACCAATAAGCGGAGAAAAGTGGAGCATGTATTTCGAGCTCCCCTTGACACGTCGAGCATCCCATGCTAAGGGTCTTGTTGGTGTTTTAAGATGTTTATGCTTTGAAAGCTACCAATATACATTAAGATGGATTTTAAGAGTGGTTAGCTCCAAATATAGGAAGATCTTAAGGTAACTGGACCAACTATAGGGACAAGACTGCCCTCTGCACTTCTGGCTCTGCAAGACCAAGGCGGCCGCACCTAATCCAACTCAATATACAATACCTTAACTCTCTCTGGATTTATACAAAAGATAATGGTAAGAAAGTACTAAATGAAAACCACTCATTTATTGCCTCTCAGTTACTATGAAGAAAAACAACCAACAACCACAAAACTTAGGAAAGGATTAAAAATGGTTTTGATGTTTTAAAAGGGCAGAATATAGCCAAACCCATCCAGACATGTATCACTATAGAAATACTAATTCTTGATCTGGGCTTTATCCATTGGGAAATAGAGCCTACTACAGATACAAAACACAAGAACTAACTATTGTCAAAGATTCAAAGCCATAAATACAACTAATCCAGACCATACACTTCTTATAAAATCCTTATGCAAATCAAGTAAATTTATGTCATATCCAGAGCATCATTTAATTTGATCTTAGATCAAAACTAAGGACTAATAACATATACGTGGATAAAATCCATGCAGTGAATCAGAAGATCCAAAACTCAAGAAATAGGCACAGAGGAGAGACTTGAATATGATCTATCTGTATTAAGTATAAAGAACCATGTTGCTATTTCAAACTATTTCAAGACATATACCACTTCAATAAATACAAAAGAACTGCAACTTTCTATTCTTTATTAACACAGTCTAGAATTACATCTGATATATCCCTCACTGGAAACAAGTATGCAACTTAATGCCTTTTTTGTTTTTCCAATTTTCCCAACACCTACTAAATGATCTTGGAAATCCTTTTATAGATCAAGGATTGCAACAAGCCTTTGATCATTTAGGTCAAGAGCCAACAACCAAAACCTAATGACTCATATGAAAGACAAACTATGTAACAGAACCAACAACTGAGTTATTACAAGATAATATCTTATTGGATCACAGAGCCATTGCAATAACTACAAAATTGTTTTGATTTGCCAAGTAACCTTTGTCTTTATTCCTTTCTGCACAAAATTTTATTTGTAGCCACCAATCACCTCCAGATATTGGAGAAAAGTCTCCTACTAAAGGAATAATGGAATGTCATCATTTGTTTTAATTCACCTAAGCTATATTTGTCCTCATATAAAATCTAATTTACTACAATCCTTCCTTTCACTGATTGATCTTTCTCCAAAAGATCAATAAAAAGAATTTGATGTACATAACCACCAAGACTCGGGAGAAGATTCAATTTTAATGCAGAAAAGATACGAAACCAACTAAGGGTTACATAAGATTAGCAAATCTGATCAGAAAACCCTCAAATATCACTTCTCATCATAAATGCAGTCTGAGCCATTAGTTTTTTACCCTAGCAACATCCCACAACTAGATAAATATAACCTAGAAGATCATATTTATCCATTTATTAACCAACAACATGAATCGTAGAGCTACTACTTCAAACCCTTAGGAAAAGATAAATACAAATTCAAATGTCAGTTGCAACGGTTACATCTGGCGCGGAAAACCTTATCGATGACCTAGATTTGAACTTTATCTCAACTTTAAAACGTAGCCGTCGATCGATTTTAAAAAAAATCCGCGAGCTCAAGACACATGGCGGTTCCACGTAACACTTCAATCAAAATGGAAACGCGACACCTAGGCGCAATGCCTCAAAGACTAACCAATGCGCAACTTCATATCAAGGCATAACGCCTAGCACATGATCAAAATTGATCTGATCGTCCTTTATCCGCTTTGAAAACCATGCGTCAATCAAAAAGCGTGACCTTTTGCTTCTCCCATTTCTGTCAGAGGAATGGGAGAAGCAAAAAGAAACAAGATTCATTTCATAATTAACAATTGAACATATTTTAATAGTCTATAATATTTTTGTTATATACTAATTATAATATGTATTATATTTACATTTAATAATGTCTAATATAAAATATAATACATAATCTTTTTATGATGTCTCGATGTTTCTATTTTTATCTCAAGAACTCAAAATATTATTTACATTTATCATTCTAAACTCCTTTAAAAATCTACAATTTAATGCACACATGCATTTGTATACACAAGCACATATGCATACACACACACACACACACACACACACACACACAAACATACAACCATATGACATATATACATAAATGTATATATACATGTGTGTGTGTGTGTGTGTGTGAGAGAGAGAGAGAGAGAGAGAGAGAGAGANTATATATATATGTGTGTGTGTGTGTGTGTGTGAGAGAGAGAGAGAGAGAGAGAGAGAGAGAGAGAGAGAGAGAGAGAGAGAGAGAGAGATTATTCTTAGACTATTTTATGTAAGCTATAGTTTAAATTCCATGTGGTTTAATCTTATTAAGTTTAAACTTGCATCTTTGCACTTCTCCCATTCATTTTGGACTCATTTTGACCCAATCATTATGAAAACAATGGATAACATACAAAATGATTATTTTACAAGAAAAATGACTTGATCCTAGCCTTATACCATCTGAAGCCTTTCTTTGGATGTAAACTCAATCCTTAGTTTCCCCCATTCCTTGTCTAGGATTGTATTTATAGTTGTGCTAGTTGCACAAATGACCTTGGTTAATTGCATGATTTAAATAAATGTTCTCAAGGTTCTTAAAATTTAAATTTAAATCTTGAACCCAAAATTTATCCTCTACTTAGCCATTATAAGCCAACTTGAAGTATAAAACATTTGAATAACATGCTTGAGTGTCTTATTTAAAAGATATACCCTAATTCATTTAGTACATCTAGCAAACTTGGAGAAGCATATAAACACCTAGATAGAATCTATGTATTTATTGCATTATCTTTAGAGTATTGATATGTACATAACATACCAGACATATCGTAGAGTGATTGTTATCCTTGATCTTTGTATAAAATTGTTGCGGACCGAATGAAACCACCACCAATTTCAGTAGCAGCACTAGCAATTGCATAAGAAGACTCGATTGATTGGGTTTCTTAGGCACCACTTGTAGGGATATAGGAGGTGGTTGATCACCCAGTAACAAAGAGAGCCCTAGTATAAGTGGTTGTTTTGGCACCACAAACAAAGGTAGCAAAGCCTATTCGAGGAGACTAAAACCCCAACCTCAAACATATTGTAGAGTGATTGTTATCCTTGATTTTTGTATAAAATTGTTGACTTGGTATCCTCGTGAATCTAACATAAAGGAGATATTGTTCCTATCATGTTACATAACAATTTTAATGCAAAAATATAGAAACAATTAGGGGAGAGGACCCGGTAGTTGAGCACCCTAACTTCGCGGTTCTCAAAATCCTACATGGAAATTTCAAATCACTCCCATTTTTTTACAACAGCTTACTTGGCAAGTCCCTTGCTTATAACTAAGGTTTTAGGGCCACATCATCAAATACGATGCCACATCAGCATGCTTTTTGCCAATGTGTCCAAAACAGCCCAAAAAAAAAAAGTGAGACCAATCGTAGTGCATTAGGGACCCTCATACTTGTACAGTTGATGTGGCATCACACTATTGGTTGCTTTTTAGGAAAAAGGACACATTTCATTCAATTATGGGTAGTCATCATTAGCAAAAGCAACTTTAAAGTCATAACTATTGGTACAATGTTGTTAAAAATATTGGATATTAAATCAGTAAGCGTGGGTATTTAATTAACAACTACTATTAAAACGTGCTCAACTACCGGGTCCTCTCCCCTAAAGTGGGTTGAGAGAGAGCAGTTGAAACCTTAAAAAAAATTTGATCCATGCAAATGTTTACATCCACAATCATATAATTATTTTTACAATTATATATGTCATTCTTATAGCATGAGAAATGACTCACATTAACAAACTAGAAGAGACATTGAACGAAATAAATCACATGTGACTAAACAACAAATTAACACACATGTTATATAAAGACAACTAAGTAAACAAAGAAAAAATATTACTTAAATATGACATTCATTTTTTTTATTTATAAAAATGTATACTCATTTTATTAATTGTAAAAGGAAAGTATAAACAAGCATACTACAAGAAAGAATAACTCGTAATGCAAATTTTAATTTCCCGCTTCTTGGACTCATGGGAAATTCATTGAAAAACAAATGTTAGCAGAACCAATTTGAAAACTCTCTTTTCACATTTAACAAAATTGTTTACAATTACATCAATCAAGAAGAGATTTTGTTGGACCCCAAAAGCAAAATCACAGAGACCCATTTATGATGGCAATCATGAGAGCCAGCAAATCCTGGTAGCATATCCCTGAGTGAGCAGAAACATTCCTTATACAGTTTGGTGTGATTTTTCAGTTTTCCCTTCTTGGGGAAATAGGAAATTCAGTAATAAACAAATTTATGCAGAACCCATTTAAGAAAACATCTGTTCACATTTAACAAAACTGATTCCATGTATTTGGATGAGATTTTGTTGGAACATATGAGCAAAATTCAGGCAAATTCGTGTGGTCCATTCATCATCTTCATCATGAGAGCTAGAAAATCCTTGTAGCAGATGCCTGACTGAGCAGAAGCTCCAACTGCCTCAATCATCTCCACAACATCCTCATCATTCACATTGTGCATTGCATCACCCATGAAGCTCTTCAAATCTCCCACACTCACAATCCCATCTCCATCCCTGTCCATCACTATGAATGCCTCCTCCAATGCACTGTTTCCTTCATTCTTTTGTTCTAACCTCATCAAACCAGTCATAAGCCCTTCAAACTCTTCAAACTCCACAAACCCATTATGGTCTCTGTCTGCCACAGAGATCATGGATTCGATCTCCTCTCTGCTGAGAGATATTTGTTTGTGGGTATGGAAGAAATATTGGAGATCATTGAAAGCGATTCTTCCATCTCCGTCTCTGTCTAAGACATTGAAGGCCTCTTTCACAGCAGGAGAAGAGCCCCTTAATCCCCTCATCTCCTTAATCTCAGTTGGAGGGCACATTTTTCTTGTCTTCTCCAAAAACTTAATGGGCGTTGTTAGATCTTGTTCAATGGCAGTTGAATGGATTGAATTGAGAGGAGGAAGGGTGGGCAAAGTATTTATAGCGAAACATATTCAAAATGCGAGGACTGAGGTCGGCAAGCAGCGTTTACGGGCACAGAGGAATGAGGTGGGCAGTGACGTGTTGGAATTTGGAAGAGAGTAGACAGGTAGTTTCCTTGCAAAAATCTTGCGTGCCAAGTAATACACCGCTAGTCATTCGCGGCGCCTTTTGTTTTTTAAAGCTAAAAGTCAAATCTTACTTTTGTTCTTTCACATTTGTCATCATTTGGACTTGGTCTTTCGCAAATAATGTATTATGTCAATAGATTTTGATCTTTTGGTGAATTTAAAATGTTCAAATAGAATCCCCTCGTTGGGCAACATTAGGTTCTCTAATGTTATCAAGGAGGGATTTAGTTTTTTTAAGTCTTTTTTTTATTTAATTTTCCTTTGTAAAAGTTGAGTTTCTGATGGCTGCATAGACACTGGCTTAGTAGAATAGGTTACTATTTAGTTCTTAACTCTTATTAAAAGAGGTTGAAACCTATTTTTATAGTTGAATTTAAGATGCTCATACTTATAATTTCATCATGGTTATTCAATTAATTAATTATTTTTTTATGTCAATTATATATATATTTTAAAATTAACAGATAGATGAGTATGTTGACATATTTTTCTAGTCAAATAAGGGTACAAGTAGAGCCACATGGTGGAGTCACAAGTGTTGGATTCTACTCTGATTGGGGCAAAGCTAGTAGGGCCACATGGTTTGATAACAACTACATAAAGGATTGTAGATAGAGACCAACAAATGAATGCACCTATATAGTTTCTATAGTTTTGGGGGTACGCAGGTCTATAGACTTCACACCAAAGATATCAATAGTCAAAGATGCCTATGCATATATACGATACAACTTGTATCGATTGTATAATTGTCATATAACCAAGAAGCTTGAGGCCTACAAAAATGCCCTCTTTGAAGCAATTCATAACTCTATCAAGTTATTGCCAATCTTTATAAGAATTATGTCTTCTATACTCATTCATGAAGTTAGATTTAGGCTAGGATACATCAACTAAAAAACTTGACAAAAATCTCTAAAAAAAGAGAAGCTTGGAGGATCTAGACGTCTAATGATGAAGTTATCAATACAACTCCACATGAGAGCAAATATTTTGTGACTATGAGAACCTTCCACAAATGAGAAAAACAAATAAGAATGTTATATTGTTTGGTATAATAAAGTACTCTGCAAATGTACAATGTGACCCAAATATAATTGGTAAGGGTGAGACAACATTTAAAATATGATTGAGATAAGTGTCATGATCACATTACTTGAAATAAAATATAAATGCCTTAACTAAACTCAACTAATTAGATCTAAAAAGAACTCAAAAAAACCTAAATAAATAGATAATAGACTTGTTCACACAAAAAACCTGTACTATAAAGACTAATGTAGAGTAATTTTCTAACTAAATTTAATGATAAGAATAAAGTGTATGAGGGATACATCTTAAACAACACATATTAACTATTGATTTTTAGGTTAAAAGTGTTAAATTATCAAAATTGACTAACTTTTTTAGGAACACTAGGGAAAAGGGCCCACTAACTGTTAGGGGGTCCAATAACCATGATCTTTTTGTCATGTTGACTCCCTAATTACTACTATTAAAGGAGCCCCAAAAATGATAGCACATGTACCAATATCCGATGACACAAGTACTAATAGTTGATCATTTTTTAGCTTTTTTGGTTGGTAATTGGTTCATTTGTGCACCACCATTGGGACATTTCATGACAACTACTGGGACATTTGGCCACAAGTACTGGCATTTTTTAGTGAATGACTATTGGTACAAGAACATAGTGGGTATCAGGCGACACTTTTAAATGGCCATTTTTGACCGCTCTGTGTTCGACGATCTCTACAAAGAGATCTGTGAATACCTAGAAGCTGAAACCTTAGCTTTAAGTAGTTAACTCACATATAGAGACATACTGAAAAATCGTCGAAATCCGACATACAATTTAGAATTCATAGATGCGCGACTACTAAATCCTTTCCCTAACAAAAGTTTTTCATAAGACTAAATGCTTGCACATAACTAATAAGTTGCAGTCAAACATTTAACATATGACCTTTCTTTACAGTCTCATGCCCTAAGGGCCCTTCCGTGGCCTTTTCTTTTGGGTATATGATACGCCACTATTTTGGAGTTGGGCTTTCACTTGGAACCTATGCCAACAGAGGCAAATTTATGGTTTAATGAGCAAGGTTTTTTTATGTCAGGGAATCTAGTCACCTGTTATTTGAAAGTTGTAACATTGTTGCAAATGCTTGTAAGGATGATTGTTTAATGGTATGGCTGCTAAAAGCATAGACACCTACCAATTAATTTTCTAGGATCTGAACATCGAGATATGAAAAAAGTATTTTCTTCTTGGTTTAATATGAAGTTCTTTACAGTGACTAGGGTGATTATTCATTTTTTCTTCTTCTTCGAGTAATGGGGAATATAGTAATAAACAAATTTATGCAGAACCCATTTGAAAGAATTATGCTATAAAGTTAATACACATTGAGAACATGAGCATTCCTTATAGAGATTGAGGTAATAGTTCTGGTTTCCCTTCATATATCTATGGTAAATACATTCAAAGACAAATTTATGTAGACCCATTTGAATTGAAAGAACATTTTTGAACATTTAAAATATATAAGAAATAATAAAAATTCCTTTCTCGAGTAATGGGAAGTGCGGTAATATACAAATTAACACACATGTAATCAACAAATTTCTGCAGAACCCATTTGAAAAGCCTCTGTTTACATTTAACAATTATGCATAACCCATTTGAAAAGCCTCTGTTTACATTTAACAATTATGCAGAACCCATTAGAAAAGCCCATGTTTACATTTAACAATTATGCATAACCCATTGGAAAGACCTCTGTTGCACATTTAATATATATTGGGAACATGAGCATTTCTTATATAGATTGATGTGATTTTTCATTTTTCCCGTCTGAGACAATGGGAAACACAATAATATATAAATTTATGAAGAATCCATTTAAAACCCTTTGTTTACCTTTAACAAAATTGATTATAATGACAAATACACTAAGAAACAAATTTATGCAGAACCCATTTGAAAGACCTCTGTTACACAATTAGCATATATTAAGAACATAAGGATTGGAAGACTTTTGTTGCACATTTAAAATCTATTGGGAGCATAAGCATTCCTTATATAGATTGATGTAATTTTTCATTTTTCCTTTCCTGAGGTAAGGGGAAATACAACAATAAACAAATTTATGTAAAACCCATTTGAGAAACCTTTGTTCACATTTAAAAATACTGATTTCATTGATCTAGAGGACATATTGTTGGAACATATAAGCAAAATTTAGTACAGTCACTGGGGCTCATTTATCATCGTCATCATGAGAGCCAGAAAATCATTGTAGCATATGCCTGATAATGTTGTAATCCACTATATAAAGGCATAGATGTCACATCTATGTATGCTGATCCATAAAATAAATAAATAAATTTGAGTCCTCTCATTGTATTAAAGATGAGAACTTGATGAAGTCGGAATTGCACCTTAAATGACTTCAGTACAATGGTTATCATTTAGTCCCTAACTCTGATTAAAAGAGGTTTCAATCTATTTGTAAAGTTGAATTTAAGATGCTTGTAATTATAGTTTATTATACCTAAGAATTGGTAATTTCTTTATTGTTATGTAAGTTTTTTAAAAATATAATATATTAAATATAATATTAAAAAAATGAAGAAATAGATGAGTATGTTGACATATTTTTCTAGTCAAAGAAGGGTATGTGTAGAGCCACATGGTGGAGTCACAAGTGTTGGATTCTACTGTGATTGGGGCAAAGGTAGTAGGGCCACATGGGTTTGGTAACAAGTACATAAAGGATTGTAGATAGAAACCAACAAATGGGTGCGCCGATATAGTTTCTATAGTTTTGGGGGTACATGGGTCCATAGACTTCACACCAAATACATCAATAGTCAAAGATGCCTATGCATATACGATACAACTTGTATGGATTGTATAATTTTCATATAACCAAGAAGCTTGAGACCTACAAAAATGCCCTCTTTGAAGCAATTGGGAACTCTATCAAGTTATTGCCAATCTTTATAAGAATTATGTCTTCTATACTCATTCATGAAGTTAGATTTAGGCTAGGATACATCAACTAACAAACTTGACAAAAATCTCCAAAAAAAGAGAAGCTTGGAGGATCTAGAAGTCTAAAGATGAAGTTATCAAAAGAACTCCACATGAGAGTGAATATTTTGTGACTCTGAGAACCTTCCACAAATGAGAAAAACAAATAAGAATGTTATATTGTTTGGTATAATAAAGTACTCTGCAAATGTACAATGTGACCCAAAAATTGGTAAGGGTGAGACAACATTTAAAATGTGATTGAGACAATTGTCACGATCACATTACTTGAAATAAAATATAAATGCCTTAACTAAACTCAACTAATTAGATCTAAAAAGAACTCAAAAAAACCTAAATAAATAGATAATAGACTTGTTCACACAAAAAACATGTACTATAAAGACTAATGTAGAGTAATTTTCTAACTAAATTTAATAATAAGAATAAATTGTATGAGGGACACAACTTAAACAACACATATTAACTAGTGATTTTTAGGTTAAAAGTGTTAAATTATAAAAATTGACTAACTTTTTTAGGAACACTAGGGGAAAGGACTTAGTAATCGTTACGGGGTCCAATAACCGTGATCTTTTTATCATGTTAACCCCCCAATTACTACTATTAAAGGAGGCCCAAAAATGATAGCACATGTACCAATATTCAATGACACATGTACTAATAGTCGATCATTTTTTAGCTTTTTGGTTGGTAATTGGCCCATTTTTGCACCACTATTAGGACATTCATTACGACTACTGGGACATTTGGCCACAAGTACTGACATTTTTGAGTGAACAACTATTGGTGCAAGAACATAGCAGGTATCTGATCATTTTTTGACCACTTTGTGATCGACGGTCTCTACAAAGAGGTCCGTGAATACCCAGAAGCTGAAACCTTAGCTTTAAGTAGTTAACTCACATATAGAGACATACTGAACATTTGTTGAAATCTGACATACAATTTAGAATCTATAGGTGCGCAACTACTAGGTTCTTTCCCTTAATGAAAGTTTTTCATAAGACTAAATGATTACACATGTAAATAATAAGATGCATTCAAACATATAACATATGACCTTTCTTTACAGTCTCATGCCCTAAGGGCCCTTTCGTGGATTTTTCTTTTGGGTATATGATACTCCACTATTTTGGAGTTGGGCTTTCACTTGGAACTTGTGCCAACATAGGCAAATTTCTGGTTTAATGAACAAGGTTTTTTAACAGTTTTGACTCTAAATGTCAAGGAATCTAGTCACCTGTTATTTGAAAGTTGTAACATTGTTGCAAATGCTTGTAAGGATTATTGTTTATTTGAAAGTTGTAACATTGTTGCAAATGTTTGTAAGGATTATTATTTAATGGTATGGTTGCTAAAAGCATAAACAATTGCCAATTAATTTTTCTAGGATTTGAACATCGAGATATGAAAAAATATTTTCTTCTTGGTTTAATATGAAGTTCTTTACAGTGACTAGGGTGATTATTTATTTTTTTCTTCTTCAAGTAATGGGGAATATATTAATAAAAAAATTTATGCAGAACCCATTTGAAAGACTTATGTTATACAAAACACGAGCATTCCTTATAGAGATTGAGGTAATAGTTCTGGTTTCTCTTCATAGAGCAATGGTAAATACATTCCGAGATTAATTTATGTACGCCCATTTGAATTGAAAGAACATTGTTGTACATTTAAAATATATAAGAAACAATAAAAATTCCTTTCTCGAGATAATGAGAAGTGCGGTAATAAACAAATTAACCCACATGTAATAAATAAATTTCTGCGGAACCCATTTGAAAAGCCTCTGTTTACATTTAACAATTCTGCAGAAACCATTGGAAAGATCTCTATTGCACATTTAATATATATTGGGAACATGAGCATTTCTTATACATATTGATGTGATTTTTCATTTTTCATGTCCGAGACAAGGGGAAACACAGTAATAAATAAATTTATGCAGAAACCATTTAAAAGCCTCTGTTTACCTTTATTAGGCTCCGTTTGGTTATCCGAATTGAGGTGGAATTGGGTGCGGAACTTCTACTTTTTTCCCAAATCTGTCGTTTGGTTCGCTAATATGCAATTCCAGTTTTGGACCCCAAAATCCGATTTTGACGCCAAAATGGATGACACAATCTTCCCACCCAATAGGTGGAATTTGAAATCACAATCAGGTTTTGGGTTTTTGTACGGTAATCCAATGCTCAACTTGAATCTGCTATTGTATTGCCCACTGACTGTGTGAAGTTTGTGCTTAAGCTACTAGTCTTGGTCTTGTAAATAGATTGCTTGAACCATCAATGATACATAAAATCTCTGCAGATACAGAAAGTCATAACAAATATGTGTGCAGCGAAATGGTATGCGAGATACTTAACAATACAAATTATGGTCGCACTGTTTGCCTTGATTACAGGATGCAGATAATATAAATTTATTGAAAAGATTGTATAAACTCCCAGGTAAATTCCATTGACAGTGGTAAAGCCGAATTCCTCCACATCAACATTATTCATGCCTCTGCGCAACAGTGGAGATTTTGAATCTGTTATATCTATCCATCAAAGTATAAAGGAGCATCCACTAAGGCATAACATAAAACGCGTGAACTGTTTGACTTGATGCTATATCAAAGGAATGTGATTCCAGTGGAAGATGTATTGCACGATATCCACAAAATGGATTCAAAAGAAGCTTTTATAAATTTCAAGCAATAGGAGTGCCATATTCCAAAACTTTTCTAGTCTTCGCTCTACTCGCGCGATGTTTAAGGAAATGACATAGGGAATGGACTCCCACTAGAGAATTTTTCCGGCTCTTAGAAGGCCACGAAATACATATATGCAAAATGAGAAATCATATGACAGGGATTCAAACCTTCTACAAAGATGCATTCTTTCACTAATGAATGAGGCATCAATTTAACATAATTTGTTATTTTTCAAAATTGTCGAAGAATAGTTGAGAGCTTGTTAACCTAAACCAAGTATTATTGGAGTTTCTCATGTCCAATTCTAATTTCAAAATTGGCAACTAAACACAGAAGATGGATTGTCCCAGTCATCTTCCACGTCAACCAAATGGTCCAAACTATCTTCCGAATACACAAAACCAGAATTTCAAAACCTCATTTTAAGATAATCAGATTTTGAGTCAAATTCTAATTCCTCAACCAAACGGGGCCTTAAGCCTCGTTTGGTTGCAGGAATTAGAAAATGTTGAATTTGATCAAATGTTGGAAATGGTCAAATCAAAGATTTGATATTTTGATTTTTCATTTCCGAAATATAGGTTGGACCATTTGGTTGACTTGGAATATGAATGAGAAGATGTATTTCCTCTATTTGGTTCCAGAAATTGAAACTGAGATTGGAATTTGTTAATGATTTTTTTAATTTTTTTTTGCCTTTTTGACCTGGTTCTTTTGAATAACTTGTGATCGATGTGTTCCTGGAATGTCCTCGTCGAAAAAAGCAGCGGGTTTTGTCTTTGCAAAGCTTTCGCGCCGCCAACATTGCAAATGCGGCACCTAAAGAATGGTCGGAAACCTAGACTTTGCAGTTCCCGTGCTTTGCAATGACAGATCTGACAGCGCTTAGGGAAGATTCAAACTTAGGGGTTTTGTGCAGGCCGTTGGTTATAAGAATTAGATCGAGTTTCAGATCTGTGCACAGAGCTTCGGGCTGTAAAATCAATCCTCTAAAGGCCGTGACGGATCTGGGAATGTTGTTGTACTGGGGTTTTGAATTTTCCGTTCGTTCGAAGACGGCCTCGAAGATCGAACCGTCGACCTTTTCGATCATAATCTGTATGGGATGGTAATGGAAGAATGCCCACCAGGCGAGAGCTAGGGAATCCAGAGGGTCGTGCCATTTTTCTTGGCGATCTCTTTCCAGAATGTAAATTGCCTACACCAGAGTGCCCGCAACGATTCACCTGTGCAATGGATCACTCCTGCAAAACAAAATAGTCAAAAATCATGTATTTAAACGCTGCAATGTAACTGTCCGTGATTTTTTGTTCACCATAATAACATAAGCGATGAGAGAGTCAGGATGTCGTGGTTGAACAACCCAATGGCTCCCCACTCTCGGCTTGCCTCTGCAACTTCCCCATTATTTTCATTCTCTCCTTTTCGCTTTCCTAGTCGGACCCCAAACTTTAAATTTGTTTGCATGCGGACCTGAAATGGTTTCAAAATGGGGATTGAGAAAACGGGAATTTGGCTCTCAAATTCCAATTCCAACTTTTCAAGTGGAAGATGTAAATGCTCATTTCAGGGTAAAATGAGCATATACATATCCCTCTTCTATTTTCATTTTGCACTCCCAAACAAAAGATTGGACAAAATCAGAATTAGAAAATGCCAATTCCAGCCTAATTCCCGCAACCAAATGGGGCCTAGGTCTTGACACACCTAGTGTCAATGAAAAATGTTGTTGTCAAATTAATTATATATTCATTAATATTTTTTTAAAATTAGGTTGGATTTATATACATTATGTATAATCATACTTTATTACAATTAAATAGGTGGAGCACTATTGTCAATAAAAAAATGTCATCAAATATATGTTCATTTATTTTTTCAAATTATTTAAGAAGTGTGTTGATAATTTCTTTATTAAGTATTGGAATCTTAGATAATACTTATTAATATAGACTTAGAAAATTGTATGCATCTAGTTTTTTTATTACTATTAAATTTTCTTTATTTTTATTTGAAAGAAAATATACAAAGTTTATTATTAAATATATTGTTTATATAGTAAATATATAAAATTAGTGATTTTTTTTTGAGAAGTAGTATAAATATAATCAAAATAAAAAAAGTAATGTATTATATACATTCTTGAAAGAGTTTAGAACTTTATATCATGAAAAGGGTTAGTTGGTTCTTGATAGAGTTTAATTTTTTTCATTATGAAAGGGTCATTGGTTTTGGACAGAGTTTAAAACTCTTCACAGTGAAAGGGTTAGTTGGTTCTTAATAGAGTTTAAATTTTTCATTATGAAAGGGTCATTGGTTTGATAGAGTTTAAAATTATCCATAATGAAAGGGTTAGCTGGTTCTTGATAGAGTTTAACAATTTTCATTATGAAAGGGTAGTTGGTTTTGGATAGAGCTTAAAACTCTCCATCATGAAAGGGTTAGTTGGTTCTTGATAGAGTTAAACTCTCCATCATGAAAGTGTTAGTTGGTTCTTGATAGAGTTTAAATTTTTTTATTATGACAAGGTTGGTTCTAGAGGAGTTTAAAACTCTCCATCATATAAGGGTTGGTTCTCACTTTGAATCTTAGTCTATGAGTATTTGTTAGAATAACTGAAAAATAAAATTAAGATATATTTAAAAATGCCTAAAATGGCCAAAGTAACTCTTGTACACATTGATGTGCATAGATTCCAAGTGCTTAGAAATGATTCTACACCTTTACATTATTTAATAATTTGAGCTCCTTTAGTGTATGACAATTCTATTAGGAAAGATATGGACTTCATTAATTAGCACTTTTGGTAGAGATAACGTGTAAGTTTGTTATTGATCATTTGACTATTGAAAAGTGTGATGTTTAAGTAAAGTGTAGAAAGATAATACACCTTATGCACAAAATTTCTCTACATAGTATACTATGTGTAAATCATAATTGACATAATAATATATTAAATGGCCAAATAAAAGAACATCCCCCAAATTATATTTTAGTATTGAGGTCATAAATTGAAAATAAGAATTAAAATAACGTTATTTAACATTTCTAAAGAATATGAGTTAAGAATAAAATTAGTAAAAGATCAAAGAATATTAAAGTTGAAAATGAAACTAATATAAGAACAATGAAATTATTGATAAATATCTTTACAACTAACCAATTATGACAATGACCATAAAGAAATAACATGGAAAGGTGTCTACTCTTTTTTTACATTCGGCAATAGAGGAGGGTGGTGCAATTATCCAATCCTTTGTGTCATCCTCTCATATGAGGAATGCCAATATCAATAGGGAGATCTATTTGAGCATGATAATCAAATTCATCATGAAAACTTGATAGAGGCCAAACTCAATACATAGAGTAAAAATATTTTAACATAGACCAAGCATTATCCTTGTAATACCACACTTGCATTTTATCTACACAAAATATTTTCACTAAAGAATAAAAAAAATATTCTTGCAAAATAAAAATAAAAAAGAGAAACAAATGATTCACTCTTTCTTTAGTAAAATAAAGACTTTGTTAGGATGAAGTGGAGTTTATGACCGTCTAACTTATCTCCAAAAATAGCCTTCTCATCTCTCGTTAAGATTGTAAAGTTGCAAAAAAAGAAGTATGCCACCATATGGTTTAATTAAATGATATAGAACTATGCAAAATAACATGTAGAAATGTTGTGTATACATTGTGGTACAATATGAGAAGTGGTTTTTCTTAAGAAATTGTGAGACTAATGTAGTTGGAAGTGATGGTTTATACTTTTACTTTGAAAAGGATATCTCGATTGGAATCAAAGATGGTGAAGTCCTTGCCAAACTTTATAGAATTTGTAAGAAAAATATTCTTTGAGTTCAAATCAAATTAGAGATGTCAGCTACTATGAAATCACATAATTTTTTTTTCAATGAATAAACACATACATGATTTCTTCAAAAATAATAAGATTTCATTAATGACATCTATTAAGCTTTTCTCGAGAAAATATAAACTTATTTAATAACCATTTTGAGCACACACACAATCTTTGAAAATGGAATAATTTGTACAATAAATAACATATGCAATATCACACACCCAAACCCACACCAACACCCAATTATGAGTTCACCCAATAACACATCTATAATACAAAATCTTGAATACAAAATTATGAAAGGTATGTAATAAAATTCAATTCATTCAAATAGTTTGTATCTTCTTGATTATGTATTTTATCTAATTACTCTAATTATGAATACTTTTAGAACTATCATACCAACTAAAATGGGAAAGACACACAATATTGTGCCACTTGTGGGACATTGGAAACGTGCATAGCAAAGGAAAAAAAACCAACAAACACCTTGCATAGCAAAGGAAAAAAAACCAACAAACACCTTCATTCTAAAATATTAGTGATTGAAGTTGTAGGTTCCAAATCTCTAAAGTTGAATGTCATCCCAAAGGGTAAGAGGTGGAAAATGTGGATGGAAGTTCATGCACAATAATGCTTAGGATTTAGCAATTGAGGACCAATTATTGCAGTGGGTAAGACCTTCTTCATTTCTAGCTCTACAAGACCAAGGGGGATTTCCCTCAGGTGTCAAACTAGATGAATTTCTAAGGACTAAATAATTTCCTTGTTACAAACCATATCAAATCCACATTATACCTCTACATTAGTTATCACTTTATATCCATTTATGCTAGTTTGAGTATTAAAAGGTCATGCAACTTTATAAAACAATAACAAAAAAGGTAAACATTTTAAATATGGATATAAAACCCCCTAATATTGTTGTACACTTTATGCATGGAAGCTAAAAAGGGCAACATGACTAAAAATGTTGGTAGTATCTAATTTGTTTTAAATGTGTTGGAGTAATAGAATGTGGATCCTCAAAGATTAGATTTATTCTTATGCTTACATACACTAGGGTTTACATATGTGAAAGCATAAAAATTAGAATATGTGTAAATTTTAAGAGTAAATTTAATTATATATAAAAAATTAATGTCAAATTTTCTAGTTACACTCATTCTTCAAAGGTTATAAAGTGTCTACTACAATTTTTATACAAACCCACTTCAATACAATCTTAGAAATGTAAAAACCATAACTAAAAATTGAACCTTAGGGCTTGTTGTGATATACTTTTATTTTCGGTTCTACAATTGCCTTTCTAAAATTTCTAGCCTCATCAAATGAAACATTCTAGTTCTTAATACCCTCAAAGAAAAATTGAATACCTACTCGATAAGTTCCACAACCCGTTACCGATATATTGTAGAGAATACCCATACCTATTGGACATTGTTTACCTTCAAATCACAAATTTAATCACATTAATATTATTCTTGGATGTACCCAAAAAGCATGTAGTGGTATTCTACAATCTGTAAATATCCTTTACATTAACAACATATTTAGGTTTTCCTTTGTATGCCACAATAAAACTTGTGAAATCCATTAGAATGGTGACCTATATGTCACGTGAAGAATGTTGTAAAGTCAATTGTTGCATTAATAGGTTCATGGGTCACCTTATTTTCCCCATTGCTATAAATGCATGTGATTTTTTTTTCCATTTAGATGAATAATTATTTCTAGGAAATTTTTTTTGCTTCAAGAGTAATTGTAGGACTTTATGAAATCATTAATGACACTCTAGGCTGAGTTAGGAGACACACAAGAGAAAATAATGAGAAAGACGAGAATTTGAGTTTTTGGGATGGAGAGTGAGAGTGATTCATGAATAATATTTTTGTTTGGACATCATAGAATGTGGGTAAGGTGTACTTTACACCTCAATTAAATGGGTATGGGGGCCACCACAACTCCAACCCAAAAAGGAAAAAAAAAGAGAGAGGAAGTTATGGAGACCTAGAGATCAAAGATGTTTAGGAAGTACTTAGGTATTAAGGGATGAGTGAAATTATGGCTCTAAAAAGAAGGAATCATATAAGTTCAAGGTTAGGGGATGAAAAGGAATGAGTATATAGAAATGAACAAGCCAAAGGCATTAACTTAAAAAAGAAAGTTGGTGAACAATTAAAAGAATTAGGGTTCAAGGTGTTACAAAAAAGGTGTCCCAACCTTGCAATTTTAAAAGTATTTATATCAAGTTTATATTTAGCATAGATGGGTTTGAAAATATCCCCATAGTCCAAGGGGTTTAGCTTAGTTGGTTGAAGCAATGAGTTCTCATTATGGAGGCTCTGGTTTAAATCTCAAGAGGGACATCTTTGTGGATTTCTAAGTTGTGACTCTTAGTCTTCCATTGGTTAAATTTGTCTCATTGTAAAAATGTGGATTTATAAGTTGTGACTCTTGGTCCTTCCATTCGTTGTTTCTAGTGTGGCTACTCATAAGGAGCTCGTATTTGTTTTAGTTTGATGGTTGAATAAAAAGTTTGCAATGCTTGAATGAGAAAATATTTGTAAATGACCTATAATATATAAAAAATCCCCCTTAGCTATAGAATTGTCAAATAAATACACCAGTAAAGTCTCGACCCAAGATTATGTTTTGGGTTTCATGATAAATTTCTATTTTTTAGTTTCAAAGTCAATTTTAAGGCACCTATAGGCTTCTTTTGGGCTCAATAGTGAAAAAAACTAGCAAAGTTAGTTTAGCTTGATAAAGTACTTCACGAGCTTTCCAATAGCTCAAATGATTATCAATCAACCTCCTAAAGCAAAAGTATAGCCTGTAACAATAGATTCCCTTGCATTGCAAATGTAAAAACATATAGGACAAATAAAAGATTTGTAAGAGGAATTACATATCTTGGTTTATTAGTTGACACATCACATGGAACCTTTGGCTATAGATTAATTGGTCACCACTTTTTTGGTGTTTTTAGCTCATGATATTCTATAAATACTATTTGACGATATCATATATATATATATATATATATATATATATATATATATAAAGTTCTTGAGATGGAATTTGTATGTGAGAGTTATATATATGTTAACTTGCCTACAAATCTTTAGTTGGTGACTCCATTGAAGGAAACAAAGGAAATGATACATAGTAATGCAATTTTCCCCATCACTATGGTTATGGGTATGAGAAATAAGTAAGGAAAATGCCTCCACGAAGGAACCATAGTGGAAGAATCACTGGTGTGATATAAGAGGGTTTTAGAGCCCTCCAGAAACAAGTGAAAGTAATACAAGAGGAGTTGCGCAGAGGAGATGATATTAGGGAAAGAGTTGAAAATGAGGATGAATTTGAAGAATAAGGATAGTTTGAAGAAGAGTAAGGAGCGACTAGGATTCCTCACAAGGCTAGGTTTTTTAGGGTCATTTCTCACATTGGAAAGAGGCAAAGATTGAAGTTTCCTCATTTTCTAGAAATCTTAATCTAGAGGAGTTGATTGATTGGATCAATGATATGGAAGAGTATTTTGAGTTTGAAAAATTAGAAGATCCTGAGAGGGTTAGATTTGCAAAGGCCAAGTTGAAAGGTCATGTTAAAATTGGGTGGAAAGAGGTTCTATTGGAGAGAAATAGAAGAGGGAAGGAGAAGATCAAGGTAACTCTCGGAATGATTTTGAAATCCCTTAAAAGGGTAGTTCTTAAAAATACTTATATTAACAATGCTAAATACAATGGATGTTGTGAGCGGGAAAACCAATGATGGTGAGCACGGGTCCTGTGTTGGCAGGAGATAGGAGGTTAGGGAGGGGTCGGGCAATATGAAGTTAGGGAATGACTCAAAGGAGTCAGATTCATTTGGAGATGGCGGGTTTCCTATTGAACCTGGCGGTTTGGGCAAGGAGGTCCCATGTGGGACTAGAGATGGGAAGGAAAAAAAATATTCTAAAGCAATGGTCATCCTTGTTCGGAATTAAGCCAACTGGAAAATCATCCTTTCCGTTGGTTACCGCAAAGTCTAACCGCCTTAAAGGTGAGTTTATGATCTTCATCCCTGATCTATTGATTGATCACTCTATTTCTGCTATGGGGCCTACCTTGGTAGGAAAATTTCTTGGACCTAGAGCGAACATTAAAGTTGTTAGCTCAACGGTCAAAAGGAAATGGAAACTTAAGGGTCAAGTGGATGTCACTGCTCTTCTAAAGAGATTTATTTCATTTGTTTTATCAAACAAAGAAGATCTTGAGTTAGTTCTATGTGGAGGCCCTTGGATGTTTGGGAAACAGGCTCCAACATTAAGGAAATGGGAGCCAAAAATGGATTCACTAATACTTTTTTCTCACGGTTCATTTTCTTGGACTCCCTCTAGAGTTTTGGATTGAAGATGTCTTGAGGGGTTGGCATCTTCTTTTGTAGAGTTGTTGTCCATCGACCCCATGACAGTTGTGAAATCCAAACTTTTTTACGCCCGAGTCTGTGTTATTGTTCACCAGTTTATAAATCTCCATGAGAAAATAGATATAGTATCTAAAATTGGGAAATGGAGCCAAGAAGTGGAGTTTGAAGGTTTTCCCTATGCATGTTTTTACTGTAAGGCTAAAATTTGTCCGAAGAAGGGACGATAAATTAAAAAGCAGACAGCTGGAACTAAGGCGCCGAAGCAGTTCTGGAAATCCAAACTAACTACAAATACAACAACAAAGGGTAGGAATCAGTAGGAATTAGGGAATGATCCAGATGAGGGTTAGAATCTGAAGGAGCAACCTACAAAAAATATAGGGGAATCCCAAAACCTTAAAGGAGAAGGAGGTAATGAAATAGAAAATTTTGGGGAGAAACCTAGCAATAAGGATGTCAAAAGTCTGGACTCGAGCCCCAATCAACAAGAGGAAGTAAAGAAAACCTCTCTGGAGGAGTGGGAAGGAAAAGAGGATGGTAGAAGAGAAGAACTATCAAAAGAAGGTGAAGATTCAAAAAAGGAATACGAGGAAATAGAAAATATGGAGGAGGGGGAGATAAAGGATTATGACTCAGTTCAATATGAACTTTCAAAAATACCCTCGCGAGTGGAAGATTCCATGGACCCAAAAAAATTTTCAGGGGAGTATTTTATTGATGCTCAACAATGCATTATATCGGGTAATGATTCACTAAGTCTAAATTCAGAGATGGAAGGAGTGGAGATAGTCAAATCCTCCTTCCCAGAAGAGGACACTTCTGCCACCAGTCAAAAGAAATGTGGCACAGATAAAAAAATATTGGAAGATCTGGAAGGATCATCACAGAAGAATGGAGGGAGAAAGAAAAAAGAGAACACTTCATCCTCTACTAATAACTCCGGAGATGCTACTAGGGGAAGAACCAAAGCTGATGTGGGATCACCAAAGAACACACATGGAAGAAGATTAGAAAGATGAATGAGAGAGATGGAAAGCATGCAAAACATACCGGGTAATGATTCACTAAGTCTAAAGTCAGAGATGGAAGGAGTGGAGATAGTCAAATCCTCCTTCCCAGAAGAGGACACTTCTGCTACCAGTCAAAAGAAATGTGGCACAGAGAACAAAATATTGGAAGATCTGGAAGGATCATCATAGAAGAATGGAGGGAGAAAGAAAAAAGAGAACACTTCATCCTCTACTAATAACTTTGGAGTTGCTATTAGGGGAAGAACCAAAGATGATGTGGGATCACCAAAGAACACACATGGAAGAAGATCAGAAAGATGAATGAGAGAGATGGAAAGCATGCAGAACATACCGGGTAATGATTCACTAAGTCTAAAGTCAGAAATGGAAGGAGTGGAGATAGTCAAATCCTCCTTCCCAGAAGAGGACACTTCTGCCACCAGTCAAAAGAAATGTGGCATAGAGAACAAAATATTGGAAGATCTGGAAGGATCATCACAGAAGAATGGAGGGAGAAAGAAAAAAGAGAACACTTCATCCTCTACTAATAACTCCGGAGTTGATACTAGGGGAAGAACCAAAGCTGACGTGGGATCACCAAAGAACACACATGGAAGAAGATCAGAACGATGAATGAGAGAGCTGGAAAGCATGCAGAACATAGGAGATGGGAAGGAGGCTACCATCCATAATTTTACTCCTAGGAAATGAAGATTATTTCATAGAATATTATGGGGCTTAATAGCCTCCATAAACATGAAATTTTGAGGAATATGGTGAGAGATCATAAACCTGATGTAGTTTTAGTTCAAGAAACAAAAATGGATAAGGAGAAGGCATAAAAGATTAGAATTTTTAAGAATTGTATACATACATACATACATACATAAATGTATATATACATGTGTGTGTGTGTGTGTGAGAGAGAGAGAGAGAGAGAGATTATTCTTAGATTATTTTATGTAAGCTATAGTTTAAATTCCACGTGGTTTAATCTTATTAAGTTTAAACTTGCATCTTTGCACTTCTCCCATTCATTTTGGACTCATTTTGACCCATTCAACCCTCAAACAATGGATACAATACAAAATGAGAAAATTGACAAATGACTTAAGATCCTAGCCTTATACCATTTGAAGCCTTTGTTTGGATGTAAACTCAATCCTTAGTTTCCACTGTTCCTTGTCTAGGGTTGTATTTATAGTTGTGCTAGTTGCACAAATGACCTTGGTCAATTGCATGATTTAAATAAATGTTCTCAAGGTTCTTAAAATTTAAATTTAAATCTTTAACCCAAAATTTATCCTCTACTTAGCTATTATAAGCCAACTTGAAGTATAAAACATTTGAATAACATGCTTGAGTGTCGTATTTAAAAGATATACCCTAATTCATTTAGTAATCTAGCAAACTTTGAGAAGCATAAAACACGCATATATAATCTATGTATTTATTGCATTATCTTTAGAGTATTGATAGTAACAACACTTGCAGTTGCATAAGAAGACTCGGTTCATTGGGTTTCTCGAGCACCACTTGTAGGGACATAGGAGGTGGTTGATCACCCAGTAGCAGAGAGAGCCCTAATAAGATTGTTTTGGCACCAAAGACAAAGGTAGCAAAGCCTTTTCGAGGAGACTAAAACCCCAACCTCAGACCTATCGTAGAGTGATTGTTATCCTTGATTTTTTCATAAAATTGTTGACTTGGTATCCTCGTGAATCTAAGATAAAGGAGATATTGTTCCTATCATGTTATGTAACAATTTTAATCCAAAAATAGAGAAACAATTAAAGTGGGTTGAGAGAGAGAACAGTTGAAACATTAAAAAAAATGATCCATGCAAGTGTTTACATCTACAATCATATAATTATTTTTACAATTATATATGTCATTCTTATAACATGAAACACGAGTCACATTAACAAACTAGAAGAGTCATTGAGCGAAAAAAATACCTGTAACTAAACAACAAATTAAAACACATGTTATATAAAGACAACAAATTAAAATACATGTTATATAAAAACGACTAAGAAAACAAAACAAAATATTATCTAAATAAAACATGCATTTTTTAATATTAAAATGTATACTCATTTTATTAATTGTAAAAGGAAAGTATAAAGAAGCATACTACAAGAAAGAACCCCCAAAAAACCTAGTAACCTTGATTGTAGCTCCTAATGCAAAACCTAAAGACATGGATTTTAATTTGTTGTACAAAATGTATTTACATCTCTCATACTCGCCAAATGTTTACTAAATATATTTTGTCCTTGGAATATGGAAAGCCAGATGTTTATTTATCTAAACCTCTAAAGCGGACATTGAGAAAATGAGCCTTAAGCCCCGTTTGTTTGCAGGAATTGGAATTGAGTCAAAACCTTATTATCACAAAACCAGGTTTTGAAATCCTGGTTTTGCATCTTCGGGTTTTAATTTGGACCGTTTGGTTGACCTGGAAGATGGATTA
>MU225692.1:869432-909893 GCA_018584345.1 Thuja plicata
AAAATATCTGAGTAATGCATGTGTTAGTTAGAAAGAAGTTAGTTTGGATAGATGTGCTCTAAGATTGATCTAATAGAATGGAATGATAGAAAGGATGTTCTTTTTGTATTTTTGGATAGGTATGATTCGATAGAAAGGATGAGTGTCCCAAGTCGCTGCCCCTATTTCCAATATTTGTCATTATTGCATCTTTTTTTTTGTATTTCTGAAATTCTGAAGAGTGTTGAATGATCCAGATCACATACCACCTAGATACCACCATGACCTCTTGATAGTGAAAGGAATAGAGAGATTAAATAGAAAGAGAACCTAGTGCACCCAAATATTGACCATCTGGGTTCAACTATGTTCCCTGTTTGAAAATAAAGAGAGCTAAAAGCATCCTGATATTGACCATCTAGATACCGCTTGTCCTTTGAATTAATCTAAAACAAAGAAACCAAGATAGAACTCATATGCACCCAGAGTCCATCTGGATAACACTGTGAGCTCTTGATTTTCAAAAGGGAAAGCCAAGCAAACAAGATAGAACTCCTACGCCCCTAGAGTCTATCTGGATAACATTGTGAGCTCTTGTTTGCAACATAAAAGGAAAGACCATAGAAACCAAGATAGAACTCCAAAGCACTCAGAGCCCATCTGAATAGTGTTGCGAGCTTTTGATTCTATAAAGAAAACAAGCAAAGAGAAGGAATGTCCAATTCTTTCCCAGGGTTAAGCTCAGATCGTGGAACTGTGCGATTGCCAGATAAGTGACAATGCCTACTGCATTTATCCTAAATCATCATGGCCCTGAAATTGAAGTGAACATTCAACAGACAACAATCAAAGAAAATAAGTCATGATCTATCATAGCTACTCTCCTCACATGGTGGATCCTGGAGTAGCGTAAGAACATAACTATGAAATATAGACTGACATTTGACCCACTTGACTAACCTAGTCAAATTTTTGGATGGTTCCTTGATGCAGTTGGATTCTCTTGATTGGATCGACTCTTTGGATAGGCTTGATTGCTTGAGTGTGTCTGGTTTCAGTAATAGATTACTCATATAATATTGACCTGTCTGGTTTGAGCGTATCCATCACTGTGTGAGACGATTGATATGATTTGATTGATTGATTGTGATTGTGTTGGCAATTGATCAAGCTGTGTCAGATGGGCCCAATGCTAGTTTGCAAAGCTCATGATTGTGACAATTGATAGATTGATTTGATCATTTTGGCAGATGATCAAGTTGTGTCAGATGGGCCCAATGTTGATTCACAAAGCTCATGATTGTGACAATTGATAGATTAGCTTGGTTGCTAGTTGCTTGCTGATTGATTTGATAGATTGATAAAGCAGTGTTAGATGAGCCCAATGCTTATTCACAAAGCTCATGATTGTGACATTGATTGAATGGGCGTGATTTCCCTCTGCTCTTTTGATAACCGAGTTGGTTTTATTGCTTGGGATTTTGCATTTTTTTGAATGTTTTTGATGAAGATTGATTTTCTCTTAATTTTTGATCTTTTTATGTTTTTTTTCAGGACATTTAGAATCGCCCCCTAGTCTGGTGGACCAGTATTAACCATGGGTAAGTGCTTGGTGCTCAGAGGGGATTGTGCTTCTGGATATAACTTGGTTAGTCATTTTTTTGGATTTGAAATGTGCTCAAGCTTTTGGAGTTTATTGATGGTGAAGCTGGATTTGAACACTTGGCGCCTGTTTGGCAGGTTTTCACCAAGGTACCTACTTAATAGCACCTATTTACCAGGTTTTCACTGAGAGAGAGATTTTGTTTCTCTTTATTTTTTTTGCTTTTTTTAATTTTTTGCTAAGTCACCGAGGCACCTGATTGCCAGGTTTTCACCAAGGTAACTTTTGTATTTTCTAATTTTTTTGGTATTTTCTAGATATATAGATAGGTGCCTTAACCATAGAGACCTCAAGGGTAAAACCTCTTGAGGTGCATGCTGTTGATGTAGCCGAGGAGCTGATCTCCTTCTGGTGTTGCTAGTATAAATGCCCCACTCTGAGTAGCGCAGACAATGACAAATGGTCCTAGCCAGTTAGGCTCAAACTTTCTAGGTTTGACTTGCTCTACTTGATTCTTCTAATTTTCCATGAGGACAAGGTATCCTACCTCAAATATTCATGGCTTCACCTTCTTATGATAGTTCATTCTAAGGCGATTCTGATAGCCTTGTAAGTGGTCGAAGGCATGCTACCTTCTTTCATCTAGTAACTCTAGTTCACTGAGCATTGCTACTTTATAGTCTTCATCTGAAACCAGGTTCTTTAAAGATATCCTTAGGGATGGGATTTCCACTTCGAGGGGTAATACCACCTCTGATCCATAGACTAGGGAGAAAGGAGTGGCTCTTGTAGGTGTTCTCACACTAGTTTTGTATGCCCATAATGCGAGACTTAGCTGTAAATGCCAGTCTTGCCTTGATTCGTTTACTATTTTCTTCAGGATTTTCAAGATTGTCTTGTTTGTAGCTTCAGCTTGGCTATTCCCTTGAGGATAATAAAAGGAAGAGAACCCTTGTTTGATATGGAACTATTCGCATATCTCTTCAACATCCTTGTTCTGGAAAGGTGTACCATGATCTGTCAGGATTGTTTGAGGGATCCCGTATCGACAGATAATATGGTTAAGTATGAACATTACTATTTTCTTTCTAGTGATGTAAGTGAGGGGAATTGCTTCCACCCACTTGGTGAAGTACTCTATGGCTGCTATGATGTATTTGTGTCCATTTGCTGAAGGTGTAATTTTTCCCACTAGGTCAAATCCCCATATTGAAAATGGCAATGGTGATGTAATAGGATTTAGTTCCTAGGCCGGTGCATGGATGAGGTCTCCATGAATCTGACACTATCTACACCTTTGTACATGTTTGTGTGCATATGTCTCTATTGTGGGCCAATAGTATCCCATGCGGATGATCTTCTTAGCTAAGCTGTTGCCACCTCTATGGGTTCCACAAATTCCTTCATGTACCTCGTACAAAGCTTTCTGGGATTCCATGGAAGTGAGACATCGCAGTAGAGTTCCATCTAGACTTCATCTATATAAAGTAGTTGAGAGGATGGTATATCTAGAGGCTTGGCAGATGAGGGACTTTCTCTGGTTCCTAGACAAGTTGGGAGGTAAGACACTATTTTGGAGATAGTTATAGACATCTTGGTACCATGGGGATTCAGGACCAACAAGGACGCATGCTGATTCTGTGATGGATGCCTGATGTGATGGCACCAAGAGTTGCTCCACTAGAAACTAGAATTTTCTTTTGTTGCCTGGCATATCAATCAGTCATACTATGGTAGCCATCGCATCTGCAGCTTTTTTCTATGCTTGTGGGACTTGCTCAAAGAAGATGTAATGGAACTTGGTGCGTAGCCTTTCCATCTGTGCTCTGTACGGTATGAGCTTCTCATAGTCTTCCATTGTTTTGTGGATGAGATCATGAAATATAGTTGTCATAGCCCTTTGATATGTCGCTCTTACATTCTTTAGACCAAACGACATGACATTCCAACAATATGTCCCCCAAGGACATGTGAAAGTTGTTTTGTGTTGGTCCTCTGGTGCGATCCTTATTTGATTATATCCTGAAAAGCCATCCATGAGTAATAGCATTTGATGTCCAGCAGTTAGATCTACTATCATATCTATGTTGGGTAAAGGAAAGTCATCTTTGGGACAAGCTATGTTGAGATCCCTGAAGTCTGTGCAAATCCATATTTGACCACTATGCTTTGTAACTGGTACCAAGTTAGATATCCAGTCTGCATATGGTATAGGTCTTATGAACTTAGCATCCAAGAGCTTTTTCAACTCTGCCTTGACTGGCAATGCAACATGGGGATGCATCTTTCTCAGCTTCTGCTTGACAGGTTTGGCGTTGGGTAGCAATGAGAGATGGTGTAGTACTAGCTCTGGATCAAACCTTGGCATATCTGAGTAGGACCATGCGAAATTGATCATCCTTGCCTTAAAGAAGCTGATAAAATGTTCTCTCTCCTCGGGGGTGAGTGATTTCGCCAAGTATATGTTCTTTGGGTTCTTGTCATCTCCCAAATTGACTTCCTTTGTTTCTTCTGCTAGTAATGTTGATTTCTCCTCTGTCAAGGGGAGGATTTCCTTCTTTCCATCTTCTAGTGCCTCTTTGAGGTTTTCTCTAGAAGATATGTCTTATTTTATCTTTTTATCATTCTTTTGTTCTTTTTTCTTTTGTGGACTGGAAAGAGTAGCTTCCTCCCTAAAATATGCCGCTCTGTCGAGGTTAATGGAGAATCCTGCCTTGTGGTCTCCTGATGGAATGCCTTCCCTAAGTCCCATGAAATCAGCTATAGCCTCATCATTCTCGAAGACATCTAAATCAAGTGGTCCTTGTTGATCTCACTCCATGAGCTCAGGGTGTACAAGACATATACTTTCACGGTTGTTTGGCTCTGGTTGACTGAAAGGGACTACATATATGGTTCCTATAAAATTGGACTGTGATGTGGATGCACCACTTGAGATATGATAAATGACATGTTTGTCTATGCAGGGTTGTTCGGTAATGGTCAGTTGGTCAAATAGGTCAGCTAGATTTATGACAGTGTATGACTGAGGGGAATAATTTGGGATCAACGGTTCAGAGTCGTGAAGGGATCTCCACTCATACTCATGGGAGTCAATCTCAATATAACACTCATCAGATGTCTCACTTTCTTGGTTATCATCGATTGCTATGTGGAGTTCTATTCGGGTTTGTGTAGTTCCCTATCAAGACATGTTCTATGTTGTGCCCCCGGTGCATCTCTGCTATTTGCTCTTGATTGACTTGAATGTCTTGGATCACAGGACTACTGCTTTTTTGTCCATAGCCCAACCCTCTCGTGTTTCTCTGGGTTAGTGGGAGAGACAATTCCATTATGCCTTGTTGTCTTTCCCCCAGCCCGGTTGTACCATCATACCCAAATCTTTGTATCATTGTGTAACCATTACCATAGTTTGACAACAGTAGTGGTGGTCAGATTGTTTCTGGTGGAACTTGGTATAACCAGGTATTGATGTCTTGTTCAAAAGGCTTTTCTTGCGCTATGTCTCCCCATCAGACAAAGGTTGTGGGTGGACATCTGAATAGAACAGGCTATGGAGTTTTTGTTGTAATGATAGGTTGTGGCATGCCATAAGTTCTCAGGCTTTGGGGCATGTGCGTGATGGTGAAAGCATCTTCATATCTGTATTCACCACAACCCTTGTCAGTAATGGATATCTTGCCCACTTTCCGTGTGATATCTTTAAGATTTGAATCTGAAGAGGAGGGAATACTTGCATCCTAGTTAATGACTATCTTTCCTGTTGTACGTGTGACATCCTTGGGATTCTAATCTGAAGAGGACGGGATGCTTGCATCTTGGTTTGATGGTACTTGATTTTCAGTGCTGATTTGGACCGCATTACAATATTGGAAAGGATTGGGATATCCCTCTATGATGATCTCCTCTCCCTGGTGTGGGAACTTGATGCATTGATGGTATGTCAAAGGCACAACTTGCATTTCATGTATCCAAGGTCTGCCTAGTATCATGTTGTATCCCAACTCAAGGTCTAAGATTTGGAAGGGAGTGTTTTTGACCACAAGACCAATACAAACAGGTAGAATGATAATGCCTTTAGAGGACCTTTCCTCTTCATCCTAAGCTCTAATATTTATCCTCCTTGTGACATCAATGCTTGATTCTGAATAACCCAGTTGCTTGATTAACTTTAGAGTATAGATGTTTAACCCAGCTCCACCATCAACAAGGACCCTACAGATAGTGCTTTTGTGGACCTGGACAAGTAAGTGCAAGGGATCATTATGCAGGGTTTATGCGGCGACACATCACGGTCTATAAAAGTGGCATGTTTGTTAGTAGCTATATGGTTGACCATCATTTGGAAGCTCTTAGGTGTTATGTACCTTGGGACAGCTGCATTCTGAAGGGCTTGGTCAAGTGCCAGTTTATGCTGCGGAGATATGCGCAATAGGTCAAAAATGGAGATTTGGGCAGGTGTGTGCTTTAGTTGGTCCACTATGCTTGTCTGTGGATCTGAGTTTGCTTTAGGATTGGCAGATACAGTAGGTGAGGATGGTAATCCTTGCAAGATGACTCTGGCACGACGCATTGTTACAACACAATTGTTACCTTTGTCTTTGATAGTGATTGTAGCCACATGGCTATCTGAAGGATTGAGGCAATTGATAACATTATCACTATTGGCATATGTATAGTTAACTTGTTTTGCTTGTCCACCAGACCCGAAGGCTTTTCCCTTGTTGTGATCACGAAAGGTATCATTGAAAGTAGTGTGATTAGTCATGCCTTTGGTTTGGGTATTCATCACATCGATGACCCCTGTGTCAATCAGATCTTGGATAGCGTGTTTCAATCGGTAACAGTTAGCCATTTTGTGCCCTTTCACCCAATGAAACTCACAGAAATCTTTGTCATTATACCACCTCAGTTTGTTTTCATCTTGTTCAAAGTCCTTGATTTCTGGGAGAGTGATAGTGTTGGATTGTACCAACTTGCATAAAATTGATTCTATCGGCTCTCCCAATGGTGTGAAATCGTGTTGCTTGAATTGAAATCGTGGTCTGCGTTGATTTTGTTGTTGACTGTTTGACACAGTGACTACTTGTACTGGAGGAGGTTGGTTTTGGGTGTATGCTTGTTGAGTGGGTCTTGTGGGTTTTTGGTTGGCCACAGGTGCGCCTTGCAGTGACACCTTGGGTTGTTCATAGTTGACCGTCTTCACATCATTGACACCATCGCTAGTGACCTTTTGTTTTTGTTCCACCACTTAGCTTCGTCCGTTGCATTTTTGTTTGTATTCATTTGTGTGGGATCTGTAAGGATTCCTTGTTTGACTAAGTTATGCTCACAACTAACTCCTCTTTCGATGAGTTGTGTGAAGTTCAGAGCTAACTGTTACTCTATTCTGAATGACATGTCTGGAATTAGATTGTCAACAAACATGACTATTAAGTCTTGTTCGGGCACATCATACGTTATGCAGTTTTTCGTGTTCCTCCATCTCTGTAGGAACTTCACAAAAGACTCTCCATCCTTCTGTTTGATATTGCAAAGGTCCTTGATTCTGACCTTGCGCTTGATGTTATGATGGAAGTGAGCTATGAAATTTTTAGCCAGTTCACCCCAAGACCGAATGCCATGAGGTAGATGCAAGAACCATTCTATTGCTGGTCTGGCCAAGCTTTGTGGGAACAGTCACATTAAATATGTCTCATCATGTGCGACTTTGATGCAACTAGAAAAAAACTCTTGGATATGTTCAATAGGGTTGGTATTGCCCCTATATTTGTCAAATTTTGGTACCAAGTAGTGAGTTGGGAACAGAGACATTTGTAGACAATGATCGAAGGGGTACGGGTATAAATCCTCCACAGTGTAGGATTTGGTTTTCCCTTGATTCTGCATATCCATCATTTGGGTTTGAAGGGTTTGCATTTGTTGCATCAACATGTCCGTTTGATTCTGAGGCTGATGTGCAATGATGTTCCTTTGTGCTGTAGTGGGTATGAGGCTGCGCCTCTGTATCCCTTGAGTAGGAACATAAGATTTCATCTTAGGGGCTTGATATTGATTTCCCACCAAGTGATTTGTAAATGGGGGCACATGGGTAGCCCATTGTGGGTTTTGATGTGTTTGCTGTTGTGATTGAAACTGGGGTTGATACTGCTGGGGTAGATATTGCTGCTGTTGAGGTTGGGTTTGAGGCAACTGAAGCTGGGGTTGCTGTTGCGGGGGTTGCAATTGAGGCAACTGAAGCTGGGGTTGTTGTTGCAGGGGTTGGAATTGAGGAAACTGAAGTTGGGGTTGCTGTTGCGGGGGTTGGAATTAAGGCAACTAAAGTTGGGGTTTCTATTGCGGAGGTTGGATTTGAAGCAACTAAAGCTGGGGTTGCTTTTGCGGGGGTTGGAATTGAGGCAACAAAAGCTAGGGTTGCTGTTGTAGAGGTTGGATTGATGTCAGAATGGGCAAATATGTAGCCTTGGGCAGGCCTTGGCTGTAAGTCATTCCTGAAGAGATGGATCCCTATGGGCATGAGGTGTTGATCCCAAGACTAGTGTGAATTGACTGCATCATCAACATTGTTTAAGAACAATTGGTGTTTGGTTGGATGGAAGGCATAGCATGAGAGCTTGATTGTCCTGGCCATGAGACCAAAGGTGGAGGCATACTAGTGACCATGGGTGCACTTAGTTGCGAGCCTGTCATGCCTTGAGTGGAAGATGTGCTGGCCTGGGATGGGTCATTGGTTTGACTAGATATAGTCTGTGTTAATGTGGGTAATACCAATGGTGGAAATATTTGAGACACAACAGGTAGTATCTGAGGAGGCTGAGTAGTGTTTTGACCTGCGAGAGGGTTTTCAGGCCATATAGTCGATACACTAAATTTAGCGGGGAGTTTGACTCCCTTCTTTATTAGCATGGATAAGTAACATTTAGGGTTCCTCTCTACAACAACGTCAACTACTTTCATGGAGTAAGCATCTTGCTCCACATCTTCAAGTTATGCTTCTGTGATATCTTGGAAAAGAGCTGCCCCACAGGGTTGTTCAATAAATAGAGAAGAACTGGTATTCACGAAAGGATCGTTCTCTTGCTCTGTTTCCCAAGTGGGGAATCAGTTGATATATGACTCATCAGGTTGAGTTCTAGCCTTAGACCTTGTGTAAGGGCCTCCATGAGGTGTTTGAGACATAGTGCGGTCCAGGTTTTGTAATTAAAAAAAGTGATATAAAGCAAACAAGGAAGAAGATCCTTTATGAGGAAGTCCGAGTTATGTTTTGGACAAGGGTAATTCTAAGGACAAATTTTGATATAACTTGATCTCAAAGTGGTGATGAAAAAAGATAAGATTTGCTGACCTTTTCCTTGGACAAAGTCACTTTGATAAAGATGATGATGTTTGATATGATGAGATCAAGGTATTTCGAGTTTGAGCTTGAGAACTAACAGTGTTTTTGACAATAATCATGCTTTACAGAGAAGGGATAATCTTTAATGTTTTGAGATTCACACAATGTTCTTCACATTTTCCTGGGATAGACACTAGTTTTGGACACAAAATGCAGAATTCTTTCAAGGTTTTAGGTCAAAACAAGAATATAGTATCTTTGGTCAATTGCGGTACTTCACTGATTGCAGTAAAGAGAACGGTCGATTGAGGTAGTTTATCACTGATTGCATTAATAAACACTACGATTGCGGAAATAAACAAGTTAATTGCGGCAGACTTCCTTCAATTGTGGCACAATGCGAGCAATTGCGGTAAAAGAGGAACAGTCTAAAAAAGACTAGAGGATAAGGATCACTGCTTGACAATTTTGGAATTTTTTTGAACAATGCTTATGATTTGCAAGACAATTGATGTTGACAACCCTAGAATTTAACACATTTGACTCATTTTTGACAGTTTGGATGTTTTGTTTTGCATTTTTAGAAACTGATCAAAGAAACAAGCACAATAGACATTGTGTTTTGAAGAATGAAGACTGAAAATGTGTATGTTCTACAACTTTTTCAAGTTGCAAGGTTATCACAAGGTCTCAACAATGAATAGTCAGATTAATCTAGGTCAATGGCTTCAGAATACAATATTATAGGCCCAATGCTTGAATGTCCGTTAGCTCACACAATAATTGTCACGCTACCGAGACATGAAGGTCCACGACGTAGGTGCCCGTATTTTTCCCGTTTTCAGGTATTGTTGTCGTGAAGTGAAGATCTCTTTCACTATACAAATACCGTGGGACACATATGTTGGGAATCTTGGGGGGAAATTTTGCAACCCCTTGCACTATAATAAGGTACATATTCAGAGGTAAAATGGGTTGGCCTCTAATTTAATCAAGGTTGTAGTAAGGGTCCATGGTGTCTCTCCAATTGGTTTGTACGTGCATGAATCACTTAAGAGCCTAGTTGATCACGCTGGCTCCTTAGGGATATTCACCCGATCCAGACTATCACCAACACGCCTCGCCTGAGCTTGGCTAGATAAGATGGAACTTTGGTTTGCGCCTTGTTTATATACCGATCGAAAGGATTACCGGTTCAAGGTCGTGCTCCGAGGAAGAAGCACATTCCCCAGACATGCCTTTCTAAAAAAGTGTAAAGGTTTGTAATCTAACAGTTTGTGCAAGTGCACCCAAAACTCAAGACACAAGGTAAATTGATTAAGCTCCAAAGTTTGAAATGTGAACTAAGCTACACCACCATACAAGCACCAATGTTCAATTTTAAGCCCAAAAAGTAGGTGTTGATTGCTTGTTCAATTTTAATGCACCAATTTGAGAGATTTTTTTGCCTTTGTTCAATTTTAGTCCCCATGTCAATTTTAAGCCCAAATCCGAAATGTGAGATGTTTGGCAAGCACTGTTCTTTTTAAACCCAAATCGACAAATGAATTCATTTTAGTTTGCTTTGTTTAGACAGGTTAGTATCGAAAAGGATTCTTGCAAAATGAGAGTATATGTAACTTTGAAACAATGAATGATTGATACTCACAATAACTTACCCTTCTTTGTTCTCGGTGATTCTCCCGGCCCTGCACAGAAAACCAAAAAATGTCAGTTTAGAAGAAAATGGACAGAAGATTTGGATCTGATATGCAATATTTCTTGCGATTGCGGAAAAGTATTGGAAAGTGCGGAAAATATCTGGCTATTGCAGAAAAGCACTGGCAATTGCAGAGAAGTACTGTCGATTGCGGCATGGATCGGGCAATTGCAGCAAAATAATGATGATTGCGACACGGATCAGGCAATTGCAAAAAAGTACCAGAAGAAATAAGACAGAAAATGATAGAATAATACTCTGAAAGCCTGCAATCAATTACAGTATTAAACCAGTCGATTGCGGCATAGTTTTGTCGATTGCGGTAAAATACCAGCAACTGCGAAATAACACAAATATAAAAAAAAGACAGATTTTTAGATTTGCGACCGTACGGCCGTGGTTGATCAATCCTATTTTTCATCTGCAAGAGATATTTGGGTTATTTGTTTCACGTCGGGTTCACCAAAATGTACGCCTCCTTTCGTTCATGATCCGTGGTTCCCAAGCTTTCCAAAGGCAAGGGTTAGTAGCAAAGGTTTTACAAATGATATAAATCAAGTACACAATAAATACTAAAATGAATAACCTGAAACGTAACCAATAAAATATACAAGCAAGAGAAAGGAAAACAAATAAATGCAAACCCCGCGATGCTTGAAGCTTCTATTGTTTCTCTCTACTCCTTCCGAAACGCTGTTCTTGATACTCAGTATTGGCGGGGCAATGTCTATGACTTGAGAAGTGTCAAGAATTTGCTTAATTGAAATGGGTGTGTGATCGCAAGATGACTTGAATGCTAGAACCAAACTGACATAGTAATGGCGCACGAGAGCTTGAAATCCTAGATCCTTCAAATGGTTATGAAGGGTTTATTATATAGGAATTGGTGATGATATGAATGGTTGAGATCAATCCCAGAGATAGGGAGATGAATGGTTGAGATTAAAAGGAACTGGAGAGGCCATCAGTAAACTCCACCTCTTCAATTGGTAAATAGGAGATAGAGTTTGGTTGACTGAAGAGATAATTGTGAGTTACCTTTTTGAACTGAAGAGGTGGGTGAAGTTACCCATGTGGACTAGAGAGATGGGTGGAGTAACCCATGTGATCTGATTGGAGTTATCTCTTTGAAGATAAATGAATATTTAATTCATTTATTTAATTATTGTTTTCAACATGTGAGATACTTGAATTCTTTTTTATTAAGAATTGCTTTATGTAATGAAATTAAATTAATTTAATTGGAAGAATTTAATTAGTAAGTTTAAATATTTGAATTTAAACTATAGTAAATTGAATTTAATTAATCAATTAATGGTAATTAATCAATTAAGGTTAATTAATTAAATAAAATTAATTATTTAATTAAAATTGGGAATTTGATTAGGTGATTTGGGAAATGAATTTAGAGGAAAATAGATGATTAATTAATGATTAAAAAACCATTAATTAATAGATGAAAATTAGTGTTTTTATTGTAAAGTCGCAAGCCTATCCATTTTAGGGTGTCTACAATTATGCCTATGGATATATGTCATCTGTTGTTATGGAGACCATGGAAATTTGATGATCATACAATACATGATGGGTATGCAAAAACATATTCTTTTATAAAGGATGGAGTCTAATACAAGCTAAAGCCATTAAAGGAAACTAAAGAAAAACTATGTAGTAATGCAAGAGTATGTTTAGTTGATGGAAGAAAGTTTCTAGAAGGCATGAAGCATGAACATATGATTTTTTATTTAATTCCAAAAGTTGATAAAGTGGAAGTAGAAGATGCACCTATGGAAGTCACAGATTTTTTGGATATTGTAACTGATAATGTACCAGATGGATAGCCAACAAAAGGAAAGATTAGTCATAAAAATGAACTTGATTCTTGGAGTGAGTTTTCCAAATAAGATAGCCCATAGAATGGCTCCAACAAAGAGTAAATATTTGAATAGACAAGTGCAAGATTCGTAGCAGAATGGGTTGATTTGAGAGAGTTTGAGTCCTTGTGCAGTAACAAAAGTACTAGCACTAAAGAAAAATGGAGGATGGAGGAAATGTAGAAATTCTCGTACTATCAATAAGATTAATATCAAGTATAGGTTTCCCTTGCCGAGGATGGATGACATTGTGGAGTTTTTGTGTGGAGCTGAGTATTTCACAAAGATAGATCTAAAGAGTGGATATCATCAAATCTGTATTAGAGAAGGAGATGAATGGAAAATAACCTTCAAGACAAAGGAGGGGTTGTATGAATGGTTAGTCACGTCATTTGGGCTAACCAATGCACCAAGCACATTCATGCGGCTCATGAATGAGGTATTGAAATAATTCTTGAGTAAGTTTGTTATTGTTTACTTGAATGATATTATGATCTTCAATAAGAGATTGGAAGAGCATATAATGCGTATTTGTAGGGTCTTTGAGAAGTTAAGGGAAGAAAGGTTGTTGATTAACCTGAAGAAGTACAATTTTGTAAAGGAGTTAGTGTACTTGGGATATTTTGTCTGAATAGATGGTCTTAAAGTGGACCCACAGAATGTGAAGGCTATCCTTGAATGACCTACTCCAAGGAGTTCTATTGAGGTAATAAATTTTCATTGTTTGAATAGACTTTTATAGAAATTTTATCGAACATTCTAGTAGTATCTGTGGACCCTTAACTGAAATAATGAGAGGGGATAGAAAATAGTTTAAGTGGACTGCAAGAGAAACAAAGAGTTTTGATTTGTTGAAAAGAAAAGTTATAGAAAAACCTATTTTGGAACTTCCAAATTTTAATAATCAATTTCAAGTAGGTTGTGATGCTAGTGGAAATGCCATTAGAGTTGTTTTAAGTCAAGAAGGTAAGCCCATTGCTTATTTTAGCGACAAGTTGAATGATGCCAAAAGAAAATATCATGTTTATGATCAAGAGTTTTATGCTATAATTCAGGCATTGAGGAAGTGGAGACATTATATTTTTCCTAAAGAGTTTTTTTTTACTGATCATGAAGCTTTACTATATTTGAATAGCCAAGGAAAGTTGAATCAAAGGAATTTAAAATGGGTTAAGTATTTGTAGAGTTACACTTTTGTTTTGAAGCACATGAGTGGAATGTATAATAGGGTTGCAGATGCCCTGAGAAGGAGGCATAGTTTGTTGACAAAGATGTAGATCAAAGTTGTTGGTTTCTAGGAAATTAAAAGTTTGTATCTTGAGGATCCTAATTTTGGCAAGGCTTGGAGAGATTGCACAAAACCTATTACTCTAGACAAGACTAGATGGTTGGATTGTATAATCCAAGATGGGATATTATTCAAAAGTAGCTAGTTGTGCATTCCAAAGAGTTCCATGAAGGAGAACCTAATCAAAGAGAAGCTTAATAGAGTATTGGATGGACACTTTGGTTGAGATAAAATCGTTGCTCTCATTAATGAACATTATTATTGGCCACAATTGCAACAATATGTTAAGAAGTTTGTGTAAAGTTGTAGAATATATTAAATGACAAAAGGAATGAAGCAAAATACAAGGTTATATCATCCATTACTTGTACTAGAGATTTCATGAGAGGATATTAGTATGGACTTTATTCTTGGTTTATCAAAGACTCAAAGAGGAAATGATTCCATTTTTGTGGTGGTGGACAAGTTCTCAAAGATGATACATTTTATTCCTTGGAGGAAGACTAATGAAATTGTTCATGTGGCAGAATTATTTTTAAGAGAAGTGGCGCGACGACATGGTATACCAAAGAGCATAGTTTCATATCGAGACACTAAGTTTGCTAGGTATTTTTTGAAGACATTTTGGAAAAACCTAAAGATGGATTTGAATTTCAGCTCAGCACACCATCCACAGATAAATGGGAAAACATAAGTGGTGAATAAGAGTATGGGGAACCTATTGAGATACTTAGTAGGAGATCAACCGAAGAGGCGAGATTTGATTTTACCAAAGGCATAATTTGTATACAATAATTATGTTAATAGGAGCACTGGTAAATCACCATTCTAGATTGTTTATGGAAGTAGTTGTAGAAATGCTTTAGAATTAAGGAAGTTGGACAAAGGAGAAAAGAGTAGCACTGGAGATGAAGACTTTGCAGAACACTTGAATAATTAACAAGAATAGGTGAGAAATCATATTAATAAAATGGATATTCAGTACAAGGATAAGTATATCATAAAATGAGATATAATAAATTTCAAATTGGAGATGGTGTCATGGTTCATTGAGAAAATGAGAGATTTCCAGTGGGAAAATATAATAAGTTGAAGATGAAGAAGTTTGGACTATGCAAAATCCCAAAGAAGCATGATTCAGTAAATGCTTATGAAGTACAGTTGCCCAGTGAACTTAATATTTCAGATTTGATAAAGTATCATGAAGGGAGTATTGAAGATGAAATAACAAAAGTATAGTGGAATATTCCAGCACCTACTTCAACTAAAAAAGAGATAGAAGATATCTTGGATAGTCATGTGGGTAGAAGCACAAAAAACAAGCAATATGAAGAATACCTGGTTAAATGTAAAGGACGACTTGTTGAAGATTCCAGATGGCTATCAAAAGTAGAGGTTGTTCGCTTTAGTTTTCCTCTGAACCGCTTAGATGTGACAAGTTCACTTCTCAAATTGCCCCGGGTGTCTGATGTAGGAGCATCTAGGGTGTAAGAGCATTCTTGCATCACCCAAAAAAAATGTTGTCTAGTTTTTTTAGTAAGGGCTATTTTGGGGAGGGTCACTATTTTTGGAAAGTTTACTATTTTTAGTAAGTTTTTTTTGTTTGAACACGTATTGTTCCAATTACTTCCCTGAAGGTTCATTTTGGATATTAAGCATGTTAGTAAAGTTTCCTGGCAAGATCAAGTCTTGTTTTAAAGATATTGAATTTTCTATTTTTGATGGGGTGGTACAAAAAATTTGAATTGGATTTTGAAGGCTTTAGAGGCTTTGAAAGGGGTCAAAAATTGCATGGGATATTGCTATGCGGTTCTAGCTATATAACACTTTGAGAGGTTTCCCAAAAATGGCTATAATAGAAAATCAGGTACACAGCTCATAAGTTATGCCTTCAGGAAGTTGTGCCATCAAGACTCAAGTTTTGATACAAAAAAGGAAGAGAGAAAAAACACTTAGGCAGGAAATTGAACCGCTAGACACCAAAATGGGAAAGTTTCACTTTCTAGAATATTATAAGGCGGTTATTAGTGCTACACTTACATAGATGAAGGTGGGTTTCAGGATCGGTTCTAGAATGCTAGTTTGTAGCTCTACCTTATAGATTATTATAATAAGAAGGCCCATGTGGCTGTAGCAAATTATTTTCTAGAATATTGTATTCTCATTTCCTTTCATTGAAGATAATATAAAGAAAATGTTTATGTTCTTGAATTTTTCTCTTTGTTTCTTTGTTGTGTTGTGTGTTTGGTTGAATAAGGGGAGTACCCTTCATCAAATGGTATCAGAGTAGAAATTCTTGAGTGTGTAAGCAGATTGCCAAACGTGAGGTAGTTTGCACCAAGATTGTGGTTGTGGGTTTGAGAAATAAGTAAGGAAAATGCATCCACGAAGGAACTGTGGTGGAAGAATCGTTGGTGTGACAAATGAGGGTTTTAGAGCCCTCCAAAGATAAGTGCAAGTATTGCAAGAGGAGTTGATATTAGGGAAAGAGATGAAAGTGAGGATGAATTTGAAGAAGGAAGGACAATTTGAAGAAGAGCAAGAAGCGACTAGGAATCTTGATGAGGCTAGGTTTTTTAGGGTCATTGCCAAGATTTGAAAGAGACCAAAGATTGATGTTTCCACATTTTTTGGAAATCTTAATCAAGAGGATTTGATTGATTGGATCAATGATATGGAAGAGTATTTGATCATGAAGAAGTAGAAGATCCTAAGAAGGTCAAATTCACAAAGGCCAAGTTGAAAGGTCATGCTAAAATTTGGTGGAAAGAGATTTAGTTGGAGACAAATAGAAGAGGAATGAAGAAGATAAAAAGATGGGATCAGATGGTGGAAAATTTGAAGATATTTCCTTGCTTTTGACTATGAGCTTGGTTTGATGAAGAAAATGCAAGGGTTGAAGCAAGCAGGAAATTTTTTCCACGAGTATACAGAAGAGTCCTATTGAGTCCTTATCAGAACAGGTCATTCTAAAGCCAACAAGGAGAATGTTTCCCATTACATAAATGGGTTGAGATCAAGTATTCAAGAAGAAATGATAATGGTAATAATCTCTGCCATTGAAGATGTATATCAATTTTCTTTGAAGGTAGAAGAAAAACTGAAAAAGAAGTTTGAGAGCAAGCCAAATGGAAGAGGTCGTGGTGGAAAGCATAATTAATGGTCTTATGGAGGCCGAAATGAAGATTAGAAGAAGAATGATGACTCTAGTAGCCATCAGAATGAGAGGGGAAATAATTCCTATCATCCTTGTGATCAATATAATGACTCCTCGATATGATGTTATAGATACTAAGCCAAGGGCCTAATCAGATTGTTCGTGATAGAATATATTTTAATCAGTGTCTACGAAGAAACTATAGAATAAAATTGATGAGATCTATCAACCAAATCTTTAATGAACAAGAATTTTCTAATGGATAAATTGTATTCCTTGAGATGAAAGAGGGTAGATGAATTACAAACCACCTAGAAATGTTCAATATGTTGGTATCTCATTGGCATTAGTTTCTATAAAAATGGATGAGGAAGTGATATGGGTTATATCAAAATATACGAAAAAACACATATTTCACACATAAAACATGCTAAATGGATTTTGATGTCTTCATGTGTACTATAAAAATAATAATTTCCCTCCCAAAATTAGTACAAATCTTAGGAGCCGTAAATTTTGATTTTACCACCTAATTGGGTCAATTTGTTTTAAAAATAAAGGCCTTTAAGAGCTCTAGAATGCTATAAATCTCTAAGTTTTGGTGGCCTCAAAACATTATTAAAGCCTCAAAATTCAATTTGACAGAATCTTTTAGTAGTTTTGAAAGCTTAAAACTCTAATATCTGTAATTCTAGGGTTGATATCAACTTGAAAAAGTCTCATAATGTATATTTTTAATTTTTGGAGCTTTAGGTGATTTTTAGGCCCCTATATGTTCAAATGCAATTTTTAAAAAATATAAAAAACTTATAATTTTAATTCGTTTAAGACTTCTTAGAGAAAATGAGCTTCACAAGTATTAGCCCAACCTATCAAAAATTTAAAAAGCTCATTTTTTAGGTGAAGTAAGACTACTCTTATACCTTTAAATGCTTCTTCATATGACACCCAAGAAGTGACTTTGTTACATCTCTAATGGTTAAGGAAGACCAATATGGTCAACCTCTATTTTAGACAAACATGATGAATCTTTTATAGTTCTTTCTTTGAAGACCAATATGGTCAACCTCTATTTTAGACAAACATGATGAATCTTTTATAGTTCTTTCTTTGACCAAATATTTTCATATTAATTCTCATTTATGTAGGTTTGTTTAAGATTTGTATTTCCTCCTTAGAAAAATAGGTGTTGGGATATGTCACTACTATTAATTTGGTCCACATTTTGTATTTCCTTCATGATACTTTGATAGATAAAAATACTAGAAATTTTTGAAATATGAATCCCACTTGGGAGCTCCACTTCAAATGCATCATTTGACTCGTTCTTCTTCAAAACATTGCAAGGTCTAAGTTTCTTTATCTTGAACTTATTATAAGTTTCCATAGGTAAATTATCCTTCCTAAGGTGAACCATAACCCATTCCTTAATTCTATATTCTTTGAATCTCTTCCTTTGATATTGTGTCTCCTTATAATGATTACTTATTTTTGCAATATACTTTCTTATCTCCTCAAGTAAATTCTTAATGTCCTTTGCAAATTCTTTGCATCTGTACTTCTCTTCTCCCTCTTATCTTTCTTACTTAATTCTCAAACATTTATTGGCCTAATTCAATATTCAATATGGAATATTGATTTTGTTGGACTCCTATTTATTAAATTTTTATATGAAAACACAACCTATGACAATATCAAATCTCATTCTTTTTCATTTTCTCCTACCAAACATCTTAATAGATTGCCCAAAATTTTGTTACCTCTATTGGAGTATTAGTTTTTAAATGGTGTACATTTTAGACAAAAAATATTCCCCAGTTCATCTACTCATAAAACAAATAACCCATCAACTATTGACCACTTTTGGATGTTTAAAGGGGGGGATAAACATATAGTTAAAAAACTTATCTCTATTAACAATCATTGATTCATTAGTGTGCAAAAACAAATAACTGACACACACAAAAGGAGAACACATAACACCAATATTTTTAAATGGAAAACCCAAGATGAGAAAAACCATAGTGAGAATAAAATTCACTGTGTGTAGAACTTGATAACAAAAGTTTTAGGCTAAAGTCCAAGGAGTTCACTACTCCTGAAAGGACTTGCAAACTACTTTGTGCACTACCTTAGGGAAAGATACAATTGATTGCAAACCATTTGAGATGAATTCTTCAATGAAAGATCAAAATGAAACTGAGTATAATGATTTATACTTTAATTGAGTAGAAGTGCATTCCCCTACAATGTTGATTACAGTTCTCTATTCATACATCAAACTCTAATTTCATTTATGTAAATTTGTACATTCATACTTTTTCTCTTCACAATATCTCATGCATACCTTTATTAATCACTAGCACATATCTTCAAGGATCTTTGTGTTTATATACTCATTGACACACAAAATATTCTCCATTAAGTCATCCAAAAGATGTAGCATGTAAACAATAAATTGTCAGCAACAAACACTATCTTCAATGTAAGTGAAGAGAAAATGAAATGTTTGAGGCATGACACCTAGTTGGTACACCCTCCATAGAATCCAAAAACATCACTACAATTATTGCAAGTAAGAGTGGAGGAGTGTGAAGTATTATTGCAAGTAGACACCCTATTCTAGACAATCTGATGCTTTGAAAGTTAACTTTTGTTGTGTAGCAAACCAAAATATGAACACTGGTATGTAGCACTTCCAGACACTTTTTGACATCATATATCCACCACAAGACAAAAATATGTTTGTATACTAGAATGTGGAGAAAAACACAAAGCCAAATAGATAGATTGTTCACTGGAATAGTAACTCCAATATGTAGAAAACCAAAAGCTATCTTCAGTCCTCCCAACACAACCTAAAAACATCAGATATACCTTATACAAGTTTCTTGAACAATCTATGCATATCTATAATATCATATATGTACATAATTGATATTGTACTACTTTAGAACTCATTGAGATAGACCAAAACAAAACTCCCAAACACTATATCTATCTTTCAGAGAGTAAATTAAACAAGTTTAACATCAACAACAACAAAACATTCATATGTGCAAAATCAATTAGGACATGTTCCCTTCACCTAATGTCTCCTGGACTTAATTAATCTCCTTTTCCATCCAGTCTCATAAAGAAACATAAAAATAATCCTTTTTTCTAATGTAACATTGAAAGTTCATGACAATAAAAAGAAGTAGATTGGATGACTTAGTTTTATTTTTGTAGCTGATAGTATGTTACAAAGACATGTATTGAGATTCTACCATTTCTTGATACTTCCATAGAGTTTAGAATTGCCTCTTCAAACACATCCATTAATTATTATCAACAAGACCATCCATATTTTTTAAATTCAATACACTAGGATGCTTACTTGACACAATGAAAATACCATAAAAATCAAGCTCTAAATACAAATCTATAAGACAACTCTAAAGAAAACAAAGAATACTCTAGATTAAAAACAAAGAAAAGAACTTAAATACATAATTGGCTAGGTTGAAAATAATACAAACATCTTCTTAGAAGCCAAATCAAATGCAAACCACATAATTTTGGTCATCTTGGAGCATAAGTTTTAACACCCATTTTATCTTATGCGATTTAGAGTCTTTTTAAGGAGGAATTCATTTTTCCATGTGAAAATTTATTAGCTATGGTCAAATCTTTGATTATAGGGACGATGATACAAAATGTAAGTTATAAGAATCTTTCTAGAAGTAAAATTATATGGAATTCATATATTTTTGGATTTTATGATCTTACTCGTGATATATAAACTCTTTTTAGGTGGATCTCACTTGTAAATGTAAAATGTTTTTGTCATTTAATTTTTATTTACTATCAAGACAATGATAAAAATGATGTTTGGATTTACTGGGGTGTTGTTTTGGTGATTTAGTGAGATATTTGGATTTACAGTCAGCCTGCTTAATTTTTAACCGCCAAGATGTGAGAGGTATATAAACACCCCATATCTCTTCATTTTGGTATCCATGATAAATATTTTGGCATCTATTCTCAAGCATTCATGTTCAAGAAATCAAAGAAAGAATTCGAGCATTCATGATCTAGATTTACTTTCAAGCATTCAAGGTGTTCTTCTCCATGGATCAAACATATTTCCCTCATTGAAGGCATAGAAATGGACTGTTCTATCAAGGAAGGAGATACACCCATATCTACATCTTCTTTCTTCTTATCAATCAAGCGTTATGGTTAATTACAACATCCATCACACATAGTTTTGTCTTTCATGATTTCCTTTTGGGCTTTTGTATTAAGTCAAATATATTTCATCAACATATTTGATCACATTCAAAGAAGCATTTGCATTGCCAAGGTATGACATATTCCATTGTTTAGTTCTATCCTTTGCTATATGACAACATGCTTTCATTTCCTTTACTTTTATTTCAAGGTTGATTCCAAATAGGGGCTTGACTAAAGATAACCCCTATATCCAACCTTCTTCCTTGTTTTTTTATGTGAAGACCTATATGTGGTGCAACTTTTGGGAATTGATCTAGAAAGTACATGATCTGTTAGGAAGACTGCAACTAGATTTAGGAAAAAGACCTAGGTACAGAATGTCCTAGGCTTTCTATTCTTGGAGACAAAACAAACCAAGGCATTTTATACCTAGTAGATCACCTTCAGATTCAAATCACAGGTCGGTATAGTTCTTAGGTCCCCATTTTAGGTCATTACAACTTTCCATCTATTTTGTATCAATTTTTTTTTTGAAATTGTGTATATTTTCTTATTTAGCCTTCTACTCTATATCATCATATCATTCCAATATCCTAATCAATGAAGGATCATTAACTTACTTAGAGATTAAGTCCTTCTTGAGCCTATTGAGACATCTTCCTTTGGATTGTGTATTAGAAAAAGGAGGTCTATCTACCATTAACCAATCATTTCTTTTCTTATGGTGCACATATACATATACATATACATGTACATATACATATACATATACATATACATATACATATGTGTGTGTGTGTCTATATATATAACATTAAAGAATAATAATTTAATAGTCATAAAATTCTAAATAGCATTCAGATGTTGATACTACAATAACCATAAGAAGTCTTATCGATATTACAAAGTTGTTAGGGGAAACAACGGAAAAGAAAGTTTAGCTTTCCTTAACAAAAAGTAGAATTAACAGGCATACAACAACTAAAGTGAGGGATAAACAAAGACTAGGAACAATCTTAGTTCTTTATTGATTCCTATTCTCACTAAACTCATCCCATTTAAGCTTCCCCATTATGGGGACACAACTGGTAGATATTTGTTGGAGTTCACCACTTCAATATCATAATTCCTCTCACTATTGAAGTGTACTCTAGGCAAGTTGTTTGATTGCTCAAATAGATGAAAGCTAGTTTTGACATAAAAAGGTTTTGTCATGTGAACTTTGACAATATTATGGCTATAAGTTCACATGCTAACACTATTTGCAAATAATTTCAATTGGGTAAGAAAATAAGAGTTACTTTTCACTCTAGGAGTGAAAATTCAATTGGATTAATGTTAGATTTTTTCATACTGATTTGTGTGGTCCTACTAAGATAAGAAGTTTGCAAGGTGATAGATATTTCATATTTCTCATTGATGACTACTCTAGGATGGTATGAGTAACTTTCTTAAGAGAAAAGTCTAAATCTTTTGATAAGTTTAAGTTCTTTAAGAAAATGGTTGAGACTGAAACAAGATTGAAGCTGAAGTTCTTGAGATCAGACAGAGGTGGTGAATTCACATATGGTGAGTTAAATTATTTTTGTGAGAAGCATGGGATAAAGAGACAATTTTATGCTCTTAAGACTCCAGAATAGAATGGAGTGGTGGAGAGGAAGAACAAGTCTATTCTTGACACTTCTAGGACCATGATGCTTGAAAGGAATGTTCTGCATGTTTTAGAGAGAAGGAGTTAGCACTGTGGTATACACTCTCAATCGGGTGTAGATAAAAGGAGATACATGTAAGAAACCTTATGAAATTTGGTGTGGAAATGTGCCTACAGTTTGATATTTTAGAATTTTTGGTAGTAGATGCTATATCAGGAGAGATGAGGATATAGGGAAATTTGATGCAAGAAGTGATGAAGGTTTATTTCTTGGGTATTCTACCAAAATAAAGGCATATATTTTTTTTTATAAAAAGAGGTTAAATAAGATAGTGGAGAGTGCTGATGTCAGAGTTGATGAAGGACTTGAGAATCTATCCAGATCTGTTGGTTATGATTATGATGATCAGAATGTCATTACTAACCAGGGAAAACAACATCAAGTTCAGAACCAAGTCCAAAGTGGTCCGGTGATTGTAGATGATGAAGCTTAGACAAGTGGAGAGGAAGGAAGACAAGAACCAAGGGTAAGGCCGAAGACACCAAGTTATGTGAGATTAAATCATTTTGAAGATCAGATTATTGGTGATAGGAACATGGGTGCTCACACTAGGAGAAGGATTGTTGAGTATTAGATTTGCCTAATCTCAGCTATCAAACCCAAGGATATACATGAGGCTTGCAAAGATGATAATTGGGTAAAAGCCATGGAAGACATGTTATCACATATTGAGAAGAACAATGTACATGGATTCTTGTTCCTAGGCCTAAGGACACAAATGTTATTGGTACAAAATGGGCATTCAGGAAAAATTTAATGAAGGTGGAGAAGTTTTTCATAAATAAAGAAAGATTGGTATGCAAAGGATATTCTCAAATGGAAGGTATTGACTATGAAATTTTTTTTGCACCAGTGACAAGACTAGAAGTGGTAAGACTATTTCTTTCTCTTGTTGCTCAGAAGAACTTAAAATTTTATCAAATGGATGTGAAATCTACATTTCTAAATGGTGAGTTGGAAGAAGTGTACTTAGAGAAACCAGATGGTTTTCCATTGATGGATCAAATGAACATGGTGTTTCAACAGAAGAAAGCATTATATGGGTTGAAGCAAGCCCCTAGAGCTTGGTATTATAGTTTGGACAAATATCTACTAAATCTTGGTTTCAACAAAGGTACGAATGATAGTAATTTTTATTTCAAGGTAGAAAATGAGGACATTTTAATAGTTGAGGTATTTGTTGATGACATTATCTTTGTAGGTAATGACAAGTTTAGCAAGGAATTTGCAATAGAAATACAAAGTGAGTTTGAGATGTCCATGATAGGTGAGATGAAATTCTTATTGGGATTGCAAATTACCCAATTAGATGAGATTTGTATATTTTGGGCCAAGTATGTGACATAATTGTTGAAGAAGTTCGGATTGGATGACTCAAAGCCAATGGGCACACCTATTGCGAGTGGATACAGGTTATCAAAGGATGAAGAGTCCCCTAAAGTAAATCAGTCTAGGTATAGATCAATGATTGGTGGTTTGTTGTACTTGACTCATAGAAGACTAGATATCATGAACACTACATGTCTTATAGCCATATTTTAAGAAGATCCAAAGAATAGTCATGATGTTGCAGTGAAGAGGATATTTAGGTATCTAAAAGGGATAGAGGACTTTGGGATATGGTATCCTAAGGGAGATGATTTCACTTTGTGTGCTTATATAGATGTTGATTGGGCAAGTGATGTTGATGACAGGAGAAGTAACAGTGGTGGCGCATTCTATTTGGGTAGAAGATTGACTTCTTGGATGAGTAAGAAGCAAAACTCTGTCTTCTTATCTACTGCAAAGGCAAAGTACATTGCTACTACTAGCAATTGTACACAAGTTGTTTGGATGAATCAAATGTTATTTGATATCAGATTTGTCTTTAATGAGCCTATTGTTATATATTGTGATAATTCAAGTGTTGTCAACATTTCTAAGAATCTTGTGCAACATTCAATGACAAAGAATATCTCAATCAAGTTCCACTTTTTGAGAGAGAAAGTGAATGAAAAGGAAGTGAGATTGGACTATATTCCTATTAAGGAAAATGGTGCAGATATATTCACTAAGCCATTGCCTAAGGATAAATTTGAATATCTTAGAGGAAATCTTAGGGTAATTGCCCCTCCTAATTAGAACTAAAGACGCAAAGGTGTGCATCAGTCTGTGGGCTTAATAGTCTAATCTCATGATACATATTGATGTATGGAGGCTACTACTTAGGGGAGTAGTCATTGTAGAATACATATTTACTACTAAGAGGGGAGGTGAATTAGTAGTAAATAAAACTTAAAACTCTTATTCAATTCAGTCCTTTAATAAAATATTTATTTCTGCATGTTGAAATTAAATAACCAATTGAAGATAGAAGATAAACACCACAAGACAAAAGAGAAAAGCACAAAAATACGATGTGGAAACTCAGAAAGGGAGAAAACCACAATGACTAATGCTTCTAGGATCTACTGTCCTAATCCAGCCTCACAAATCTGAATCCAATTACAATATTTAAGGGATTCAAACCTAAAGAGTTACCAAACCCCTCTCTTAGAGCACCAACTCCTATAAACATCTACTCAATTTTTCTCAAGCACCTACTTTTAAAACTTGAGCACCCACTCAACCAATCTGAACATAAACCCAATTACAACGTCTGAATGGTATGAAGACCAAATTACAACTCAATTCAAATCTAAAGGGATATTAAACCAGTTACGCTTATGTGATATTCCTTATAAATAAAAGTACTGTAAACTGGTTATAACTATTTCCCTGCACAATCAATACAATCTGAGATGTTTAAAATTTCCTTATAGACTGAATTAATTACACATGATTTACAAATATTTCAACATTGTTTCAACCTGAAAAACACATCTTCAATAATATGAAAGATATCATTAATGTGTGAACAAATGTTTCAGATACGACAACACACTTATCCTTTCGCAAAATGAGCTATGTTCTGAAACAACAATATTTGTTTCTTTGTACATATACTGCAGAATATTTTCAATTTTGAAATAAAGAATACAACCCAGCAAACTAACTATAATTGAGAAGAGTATTCGTAACCAAACTACCAAAATTTTTGTCATGAAAAATTATGAAACATACTTGATAGAATAATTATGAATTCTTATTGCAGGTACAATTCTTCAGAATCTAAGCAATGTATTGCTACACAAAAAACATCTATATTTGATATACAAATTCAATTACCTTTTCCTCTGAGCACAAAAAAGTATGACAGGTCAATGATCTTCAAAATATTTTTATTTCAATCCTCCAATTCTTCTTATTATTATCTCCACTTTTTCTTCTATACCTTATATACTCAACACTGTATGTCTTTTTTCACAAATGAAAAAACATTCTTCATACGAGACACCACCCTTTCGAATGAAGGAATACAATTTCTATAGAATTTGCTAAGTTTGAACAACCAGGAATAAGTTAGATTTGGTTTAAAACCAACTAAAAACTTCCAAACCAAATATTCAAGGTATATAATACTATCGTATTGAATGAAGAATATTTAAAAGTTGTCAAAGCACAGAAGACTCGATACAAGTTGTTGACCCAATAATTGTTTTGACGTGTGTATATTTGCACCATTGATATTCATGATGAATAACCAACTGCATACATATTAGTTCCTGTGAATTTTGGTAACATACTTCTCTATTTTGACAAGTCCTTATCACTCTCGTAACTTTCAACACATTATATAATTCATCGTTCAGTATATTCTATTGTTCATCATTCAGATTCAAATATCCTGATGATTATTTGATTCATGCCTTTGTATCCTTATAAAAAACATATTTGAGATCTCTGTCAATATATCTAGGACACACGAACACTCAGAATTTATTGGGAACATGATCACTATTTAAATTAAAGCAATTTCAGAGTTTGTATATTATATTTTGACATCAATGACAATTAGTCTAACAATCTCCCATGTCATTGATGTCAAAACATCACTAAACATGAACATACCACCAAATTTTGAAACATGTCATTAAATCAAGTTTGAACCATACAATTAAATCTAAAACATATGAAACATACCACAAAATCTGAAACCTGAAACATAGTAAATTTATCCCCCTTTGACATCAATACAAAGAGACCAGGGTATAAGAGATAAAGTCAAGAAAAACTCCCCCTAAGTATAAGCCAAGATTCAAGAATTTAGTGTGGAAAAGCCACAACTCCAAGTCGTTGTTGCAGCAATTCAAAAGACTCTCTAGGGAGAGGTTTCATGAAAATATATGTTAGCTTGTTTCATTTGGGGACAAACTCTAGTTAAATCTCATTATCTACACCTCTTCCTCTTAAATCATACACATTACTCTTAGTTCATTTACCTTGAGCAATTAGTTCTCCAAAATCAAGTTTTCTTATCTTGCACCCTTGAGCATTAAAATTTATAAAGTAGTCATTGTCACATAACTAACTAACACTTAGCAAATTTTATTTTAAGCCATCAACATACCATACATCATTTTCTTCTTACATATCATTAATACTCAAATAACCTTTACCATGAATCTGTACTGGAGATTTGTCCCCAAATCTCACAAGACCACCATTCCATTCTGTAAAAGTGGACAACTTTTTTTTGTCGTCTGTCATGTGGTTTGAACAACCATTGTCTACAATCCAAAGGTTTTCTCTCATAGCATGTAAGGCTATAACAAAAAGGGACTTCTTTTCTTTCTTTTTCCAAACTTATATTTCCTTTATGTCAAAGAGCTTGTTTCCTGTATCAACAAAACTTATTTGACAGTTTTTTGTAGCATTTCCAACATTTTGACATTTAAAACAAATCAAGTACTTGAAATTCCTGAAGGCATTAAATGAATTTTGACTTACAAAACCGATTCTTCTCCTTGGCATGACCCTCCAATTGATTTCTTTACAGCCAAAATTGTTGAAAAAGTTACAATAACCATAGAATGAATATGACCTTCTAGGAAATCATTTCTTAGATTCAAGAAAGTCCTTTTTATCTTTTACACTATTGGAACTTTCTCCTTTTTCAAGCCCCAAACCTTATTTGATGTTAATCTCTTGCCGTTGAACCAACATTTTACCTAGCAATTCTGAACTTTTTGTGAATTTTATTTACTTATCAGGAATTATAGTTAGTTTCTTGATTTCACTCCTTAAAGCAACTATTTCAGTTTCTAACTTAGAACAATTTCCAGACTTGGGTTTTATAAACATCCTTGGCTTTGATGTTGCATAACAGTGAGCCATCATACCATTTAAAGTCTAAAAATTTCTCATCCCCTCTCACACAAGAGACTTGGGTACTAAATATTTTGCATGCCACCCTAAGGAGAGAATAAGTTTTCCACTGGGTTTGGGGAATCTTAAATTTTGTACACAGAGAAACCCAATCAATAAGGTTAGCATTGCTGATAATACCTTTGAATTACTAAATGCCTGCTAAATCCATTTCTTGGTAGAACATCCCTAAAGAAAAGCCAAATATTTACCTTTATACTATAGATTCCACCATGTAGACCTGGATCCAAAAATCTTGTAACTGCCCATTAAGAAATTGTTGTTGGTAAAATTATCCTTGATGAGATTCCAAGCTTTCCACAAACTATGAAGCACCTTGAGCCAGCGAGAATGAACGTGTGCTTACTGATAAGAATGTCACTAAGGAAGAGGCCTATCCATTACTTAGCATTCTTTGAAACAACCATGGTGATATTGTTTCTCAAGAGTACTTTCCAAGGTTCCCCACCTTCTAGAGCCCTAATAATCCACTTGCTAGCCAAATAAATTCCTTGAATATGGAGGTCCTTGAATCCTAGACCCCCCAAAATTTATCCATGGCCATTCTTACTTTACTGAGTGCTATTTTAGGTTACCTTTTCCATCAAACCATAGAAATGATATGATTTTTTTCTATATCTCATTGACTTGATAGCTACTAAAAATCCATATTGAGGCATAGTATAAACTATAGGAAGAGAGGGTCTTTTGACAAACTTGAATCCTACTTGATAGGGAAAGGTATTGTTTGTCCCATTTGTCAAGTTTACCTACATCCTTACTCTTTATCTATATCCACATTTCTCTCAGATTGAGGCTAACAACAAATGGAATACTGAGGTATCTAACTTGTTTAGAAGGCACCCCCATTAGAAGTCCACATTAGACCACTAGTTGGGAGGAGAATCTGTGCACCCCAACATATTGGATTTAACCTTGGACATCTTGGCACCAAATGCTAAACAATAAATATCCAATTTACAGATAAGATAATTAATATTACCTTCATCAAACTTCACAAATAAAGTTGTATCATCTACAAACCGTATATTGATCAAATCATTTCCATTAGGGAGTGTAATACCTCTAACTCTTTGCAAACCAACATCACTTCTAAATAGACAATGCAAGGAGTCTGCTACAATAAAAAATAGGGCAGGGACTAGGGGACAACCCTGTTTGAATGACCTCTCCAATGGAAAGGGGTGAGAAAGATCTCTATTGACATCTACCTGGGCAGTGGCATCCTTTAGAAAGGTATGCACTATAAAACAAAATTCCTTAGGAAAGCCAAAGGTTTCAAGGACCATCATCAAGAAGGACCATTCGGTCCTATCATACACTTTCTCAAAATCAAGAAGCAACATGGAAGTCTATTGTTTAGATCTTCTAGCCCACTCCAAAGCTTCCCAACTTGTAATGAGGTTCTCCAATATGTATCTACCCTTAATGAATCCAGTTTTTGTGTTGTTGATGAATTTTGGAAGAATATTCTGACTTATCTTAGCCACTATTTTGGCTAGGATTTTATATGAAACATTAACCAAGGTTATAGGTATCCAATTTTTAAGGGGAATCTTGACCCCTTCCTTAGGGATTAGTTTGATAATCCCTTTATTAATCTCTTTGCTCAAAGTTCCTCTTCTAAGAACTTCCTTGTATAGAGAAAGCAGGTCAAGACTAATCCATTCTATATTATCCTTATAGAATTTTGGAGAGGTCATCCTCCCTTAGAGATTTGTCATTACTAAGGGAGGAGATAGCTCCCCTAATCTCTTTGACAAATATTTCTTCTCTTAAGAGAAGGCAATCATCTTCATATCCTAGGAAACAATCTCCTAATCTGATGTCTAGCTCTCCCTCCACTATCAACCACATCCTTAGAGGTAAAAAGTGTCTTATAGAACTTGAAGGACTATCTCCTAATTTCTTCTTCCTCAATAATTATCTATCCATCAACATTAATTTCTTCAATCTTCTCTCTTGACTATTTCTAGTTAAGATATCTGAAAAAGAATTTTGTGCCTTTATCCCCATTGTTGATCCATTGAGTTTAGATCTAATCTTTAGTCCTTAGATTTTAGTATGTTGGAACTTTATGAGTTCATTTTTGGTCCTCTCTAGATTAATATTGAGTTGGAAATTCTTAGGGTCCTTTTGTATGGCGGCCTACTCAGCATGCAACAACTTTTTCTATAGATTGTTCTCCCTTTCCCTTCTCTCTTTGGCATATTTCTTGCCAATAGTTTGAAACAAATTTTTCTAACCACTTACATTATGACTCTGTTTCTCCAATTCATTTTTGCCTTGATATAACCAATTATTAATTTCCCTCAAAGTGAAGATGACATCTTTACAATCCTCATCACTTAAAAGTGTGTTATTGAGGATAACATTGTCATCCTTGTTAAGTCTATTGTGAGAATAAATTGTAAGAAAAATGGTGGTCCTTACAGGATGGTGATCAAAGATAGTGCAAGGATAGACTTCAACCATTTTAGTAGCATTCTCGGGATTGAAAATTTTGAAAAAGTCCCCTTTAGCATAAAAACTATCAAGCCTACACTATATCCATGTATCCCTTTTTGTGTTAATTGCACCAAGTGAACCAAATAATTTTATAGTAATATCCCTTGCCCTCCATAGGATCAACAAGATTGAGTTTAGACTTGAATCTAGACCAAAAGTGCTTCTCATTACCCTTCCATTCCACATCAATTCCCCCATACTTATCTCTATGGATTTCAACCATGTTAGAGTCACCTCCTACAATCCATGGGATATCAAGGAGGTTGCAAAGCAAACCCCATAAATTGTATCTCTCTCTCTATGATCATTAGGAACATATATTGAGCATAGGCCAATTGATTGGTTACCAATAAAAATAATGTGCCAAACTAACCTATTACAGAGGGAAGTTCCAAAATCAGTAACAATAGGCATCCATTTCTTAGCCATAAGAATGATAGAACCATTTCTCCCCTTATCATGTTTGGTGGAAAATGGGCAAAATCCTTCCATATAAGTTTTAAGTTGGATTCAAGCATAAAATAAGTAGCCTTAACCTCTTGAATAAAGGCAAAATCTTTGCCATGATCTAGACTCAAGAATCTCCTAATAATGTGCTTTTTGTCAGGGATTTATAACCCACAAACATTCCAAGAAATAATTCTAAACATCATTAGAAACATTAGTTTTGTTGTCCTGACTGGAAGTCTTAAAATTGTAGAAACATTGTGGTAGATTACTATTGTACTAAACTCTTTTAGAGATTTGTTCACCAATCATCAGTCTATACTTATTTCTCTTATTGTCCTTGGACTTTCCCACTTTACCCCTACCGAAAGGAAGCAATTTATCCATCTTCTTACCATGGATAGCTTTCTTTCCCAAGTTTGTGGTTTTGACTTCTCCTTCACTCACATCCTGGTCAACACTGTGATGATCATCACCAGGTGGCTTAGGGGTGTCTTCTAACGGTTGAGAACTAGCACAATGTTCAACCATAACTGAGCTCTTAAAATGAACAGGGCCTGCCAACTTGTTGCATCCCACGAGACTAACATATCCAACATCGAAAGATCCATCAAAAAATTTCTCCTCCTTAGGGAACCCCTTAGGATCTGGGGGACTGATAGTGAAAATGTTATAAGTGATTTGGTCATGGGGGGATCTTCTTGTCAACTAGTTTGTCCATATCAACTTCCATAACCAAGGCTCCCTCAGAAGGCAAGTTGAATTTTAGAGGAAAATTAGAAGAGGTTAAGGGAACTATATAAATGGATTGGGGGTATTGAAGATCCTCATCCATGTCCAAAGCACTAAAAGCATTCCCACTCTCAATCTCTAAGACTAGGGTTCTAAATTTGGAGCGAGGGGACCTCAAACTAGAGCAAGAATCTCCTTTGATAGGAGCATCATGATTGCTCCTTCCAACTTTGATAAGGCAACCTCATACATTTTCACAAAAGGACCACCATCATTACAAATGGAGTCCTTATGTTTGGCAATATTATCTCTAATACAACTCAACACAAGCTATTGGGGATTGACAACATCTTGTAAAGGAGGGCCTTGTACCACCTTATCAACAATAACAATAGACTATTTACAACCATTGTTCGACAAGTCATTGTCTAGAGATGGGGATGATTTCAATCTATTAGTCTCATAATCAATTTCGATAGTTGAATTAGGGGACATAGTGATCACAATCGTAGGATTGGAATTTAGACTGTCACCTCCTTTTTAAGGATTCCCATTAGTGGGGATAGTTGTTATAAGGGAGATATTGTTTACAAATTCTTGATCTCCTTTCTTAGATATGTGGGTAAAAACCTCCTATTTTGAAGAAGTGTTGCTGGAGTTGTGCATAGTATTAATCCCAACAGGTTTCTTATTTCTTTGCTTGATTATTGGATGGTTCCTCCTAATATGGCTCTCTTCTACAAAGAAAGCAGACATTGATTCCACCCAAAATTTACATATGGCAGTAATGAATACTATCCTCCAACTCAATACTTAAGGCATAACGAAGATCAATGCTAGGGTTTAAGGACACCAAAATCCTAGCATCCACATGATGAAGGGTAGCTCTAGTGCCATCAATCCCGATGACACAGCCAAAAGGGGGCAAGCATTTGTGAGATAAAGGCCCATGAAACAACAAAGACATTCTTAACCACCAACCATCTAGGGTAGGAGAGGGTGAGCACCTCATCACAAATGAAGTCAGGGGACAACCTAATGACTCAAAAGGTGCAACTACCAATAGCCCAAAACCATTTATCCATAACCTTTACCTTGAGCATCACAATTCTTGAAAAAGGAAAAAAAATAGTCTTTTCTGAATCATCCTACAAAATTTTATGAAAATACCCAAATTTTCTATTCCAAATATTGTTAATCCATTCATCAAAGAATTTACGTGAAGAAAATTTAGAAAGATCAGTAGCAGCAAAGAATATGGCCACATCCTACATGATTCAACAGAAATGGTAGTGGCCATTTCTTGATCAGGAACAATACACATCGTATTAATGGCACAACGAGGGTGCTTATCTTGTCCTCCTCCACCCTTTTTCCCTTGCCCTTGTTCATCTGACTAACCACAAACCTTGCAGATGGAGAGCTCGCTAGTTAGGAACCCACAAGAGCCTCAACAAAGGATTTGGACTGCGTAGGGTTAGGATCAGTCCCCTCATTCTTGCTCAGGTCAAGGTTGATCACTTCTCTAGAGCCTTGCATCACAGTTCTATCCTCCGTAGTACTCCCTAGAGCATAGCACCTCCAAATGCACAGAGACTAACAAAACCATACAACAAATCAAAGCAACCATAGACAGAAACGAAAGACAAAATAACAAGAAAATAATGGTAACGAGGATACTTACCATCCTTACCCTTTCCTGAACCGCTCTTGTTAAATCTTGTCTGGGACTCGATAATGGACAATCGTTGGAGTCCAATACCTAGGGCCACGCTAGCTGCATAGCTCTCACATCCAAACTCGATACATACATGTATACGCACATGACTTTATGTTAAACAAAATTGTACATAATCTATTTACTAAAACAAACATGTATGAGTTTATAATTCAAAAATTACGTATGTGGTTTTTTGAATTATAATCATATTATTTGTTTTAGTAAATTACATGAACACTCAAGCGATATACTTAGGCTTGGATGATAAGGTTAAGGTTTGGGAGCTTCATTTTCTTTCTTTTGACGTGTTTTCTTCTTTCAATTTGGTTTCTCAACTTTGTCATCGTTGGGTTTATACATTATCAAGTGAGTATTTTTAAAATTACCACCATAATTTTATAGTGTCTTTTCTAATTATATAATTTTTTTTTGGCTTTTACCAATGTTTCCATAGCTCTCAAATACATGTGTAATATTTTTTTAATAACTTTTGACGTACTTCTTTGAATTTCAAATAAATTATATATTATTGTTCTACAATTTATTCTTTAGACTTTCCAAAAAATTGTATTTCAATTATTTTGGTGCAAGTTATTTGACCCACACAAATAGGTATTTGATTTTCAAGATGTGTCAACTTTGAAAATCATAAAAAATACTTAACAAAAAATTACAAAAAGATACACAACCTCTATTAGTCACCCTTAACTATCTTTCTACCAGAAGTTTTTTCAAAATATTAAATGGAACTATAACTTTTTTGACCTGCACCCAGGCACTATGTTATGTTTTGCTAGAAAAATAAGGAACACTTTTGTGTGGGAAGGATTTGACTCTCTTAATCTTATCCTTTTTTTTTTTAATTTTCTTTTTTTATTAGTCTGAAAACTAGATTTAGAGTACTTTTATTTTGGTATTTTTAGATTTTGAGAGCGTGAGTCTCAAATTGCTCCTCTAAGTTCAAGTTTAGTGATTTTAGGAAAAAAGTGGCCCCTTTTGACCCTCTCTTTTTGTTCACCATCTTGATGCATACACCCCAATGTTGTTCTCACCATGATTGTTGTACCAAGATTTAGATACTACCTATTATTCATCTCTTAGCCTGAATAGAGATATTAGATGTTATCAATTTCGTTCATATTGGATTCTCTACATATCCCACGATACACACTTTTAAATTTGTTAGGGGTCAATCGCAAGTCCACTCTAACTATGATAACTCTTTTGTCGTCCCTCATCATTGCCAATCATTCTTCAAGTCTAGCCTCAATTAGAGTACATGTTATAAATATTCTTCATTTCCTTGGTCACTATTCTTTATTTTTCTCCTACAAGGTTATGTCTCCACCCTACATGCCAATTTCAGTACACTTGACTAATTTTCAAATATCCTACCATCTAAACTAGTCTAAAACTTTAAGAGTTTCCCACATATGAAACATTTACTCTTTGCTTCTCAATAATTTTCTGATTTTCTCACTTCTTCAAATCTATGGCTTTAAGAGTTTATCATTCTCCATCATATGTTTTTAGATGGGGATTTAGGGGAATCAAAATTAGATAGGAACCATTTCTTGATGTCTTACCATTCTTTGTCATGATCAAGACCTTCCCCACTAAATCATATAATTTGGCTTAGTCACTATGAGTTTTACTTCTTATTTAGGCAAAGTCTAGAACAAACATATTTTCAAATACTTCGGTGGTTTCCTTACCTAATATAAATAATTATTGGTAGTAGATTTTTTGGCTATTGATTGTTTGATAAGTTTTTTCTCTACTTTTTAATATTTTTTATTTTTTCCCAATGATTTCTTACCATTTTTCCCCCCTTATTCCTTTCTTTATAAATTACCAATTTAACTTTAAAAAATATCACCTCCCAATATTGTTATACAATTACTAACAAATTCTTCTTGTTTTCTTTCTTTCATTTGAGTTGAATCACCATGTATACCTTCCACAATCACTCCTTTTATCTCAAGTAGTATGGGAAATGACTATTGATTAAATTTCATCAATAAATATTGTTGTTTCCAATTCTTCATTAATTGTTTCAATTATTTTCCTAATAAAATTTTTGAACTTCTTTTTCTTCCATAATACTTTCATATAATTCCATAGTCTTCATCATTTTCTCCTTTTGTAATCCTTACTCAGCATATTTTCTAAATATTTTTCATTACAATTCACAGGATTTAATATTATAATAGGGATTGGCAAACCTTCTCATCCAGCATTGATTACCTATTAGGTTTAACAAATCAAGTTCCAAATGAGGTGTTGAGTACAGATTTTGTCAACAAAAGCATCTAGCAAAATTACTCTTTTGATTATACTTTGGACGCCATGCCCGTTCAAAGCTTCTATTTTGACAGAGATTGGGACGCTTGTAAGAGCTGTAGAATGAGACTTTACTACTGTCGCATTTCCTTGGAGTTTTCTAAAGTCTTTACAGCAAATCGATTTTGTATGTATCCTTCAACCAATGCAGTCCATAAGACCACATTTCTTCGAGACGTTTTATGAAAGAGTTCATGTGTCATATTTATGCTTCAACATTTGTTATTATTTTCTCTCCTTTTTAAACATGAATCTTACAGTAATCAAACCATCATTAACTGCCTAGCTGAGAAGAAAAGGCTTAAGGGAAGCCTCCAATATGTTTACATCTATAGATGTGTCTCGAGGTAAATGGATCAATATTAAGTATTCTTTTCGGTGCTGAAAACAAGATAATCCAAGTTGTCTAAACTAAGTTTGTAAATAGGACAAATCTGAACAGAGAAAATATGCTTGTGATTATAAGAATTATTCTTCACATTTGATCATACCAACTGCTCAAACTTAGAACCATGGCTTCTACTTTTGCACGATATTTTGCGCATTTATCCCATCATAACATGGTATGGCATTACGCCTATCAACTACATTTGCTTAATAATAAGCAAGGTCCTTTTAGAAACCCACTTGAACATGGCTTGCAATCAATGCAGTTCACAAGACCACATACCACATTTCTTTGATATAACACAAATACACTTCTCGAATTGATGCAATATGCAAATATACCAGTAAGCATAGTCTGTACAGTAATTGTTGCTGATACATAGTATCTTTGTATTGCAAAATACAACAAAGCTACTTTAAACCAGGGTATAGACGTATGACATCCTCCTTCCAGTACAATATGGAGTGAGTATGGTATCAAGAGGGACATGAAACAAAAAGGGTAGTCCATAAATAAGGAGTTTATTTTCGCAGCTAGCCAAAGATGAATTCCTGAGACAATATTACTTAAGGCAATCTGTCCAACTGTCCACATGCTTTTTCTGTACTCTTATACCCTATGTACATATAACAGGACATATACAACTAAAAACACACTACTACAACAACTTGATCCTGTTAAATCGATCAGATTTCCACAATCCATAAGAATTTTCAGCTTGATTTCTGGATTTTGATTGTGTGTAATTTTTAGCATCAACGTTTCGGATCACGGATGTGATCCATCATCAGGATAAGAGCAAAGAGCATGAAGGAATGTAAGAAAAAAAAAATAAAAAAAAATCAACGTTTGATCCATCAACGTTTGCTCTTATCCTGATGATGGATCACAGAGTGTGATCCGAAACGTTGATGCTAAAAATTACACACAATCAAAATCCAGAAATCAAGCTGAAAAAACTTGATCCTGATAATTTTTTGACACTTCAAGATCTGACCAAGACCTTTACAAATGAATTGGTGTACTAAACATGATCATTGGTGGGTTCAAAATGTTAAAAATTGCATGGTTAAAACTGGGGATAACAAGTGCCCTGTTTTAAGTGGATTGATCAAGGTCTGGCTTACTTCCCATTGTTCATGACAAGGAACAAGGGAAGCCTTTGGGGTACTAAATTTGATCAAGCTGGTATACTGGCTAGGTTGAGATCTAGAAACTCATTTAGCAACCCATTACCCCATCCCTGGGATTACATACCCTGATCCAAAATCTTATGTTTATTTTACTGGTTGATAACATTGTTCTAAGGCTTTTGGATGAACACCTAGAAATTAAAAGTTTGGGGATTTAAAAGACCATCTCAATCGTCCTAGATTTGGTAAAAGGGTGTTAAATTAATCTAAGGCTTATGTATTGGGCTTAAATAATCTTGAATATATTTGTTGACGTGATTAAATGGTTGCCAAATGTGCAAGTCACTGGTGGCAAGCAATCCAGAGTCGAAGGGGGCATCTATTCTGCGTGGCATAATGAAGTGGTAAGTAGAGGTGAGTAAAAACTCGCATGGTGATTAATCAGAGCCAAGAGCTCAGCAAGGAAGGATTTATCCTGGTGACAAGAACAGTAAACTGAAGTTTGCTTACTTGGGGATCCAAGAAACGTGCCATCCGGTAATTACTTGGTCTAGATTTATTTCAAAATTTAAACTATTAAGACTAAATTTGCAATAATACTGTTGAAGATATTGTTAATCAGGCTTATAAACTGCTAAAAAAATGGAAAATTTTAGTGTGGTATTTGGTAAGCTGGTTGGGGTACAAATCTTACCTTTATGGCTCGTTCTACTCTATTAAGCGTAGAGCAAGGAACACTAGGTTCACCAGAAAACATTTAGAACAATTAAAAATTCACTGGTAATGAGAAACCGGCCCCGCATATGAAACAGGAAACGTGTTAAAAATGTTAACATTTGGAACGATTTATCGAATAAAGTAACATGTTCAAATACAATGAAGAAACGAAGACTTAGGGAAACTTGCGGATGGGATAATAAGAAGATTCAATTTACATTTCTTGCAACTAGGCTTCCTGTTTCCTGCTTCTTATATGAAGTGAAGCTTAGACTTTCAGAAGAATGATTTCCGAGTTTGCAGCAAACGACGAAAAGAGGAGAACGAAGAATTCATTAATGCTGCTCTCCATAAGAAATCTAATCTGTCTACTAGCACAAATCAATACAGAGTACATTGTCGAGCTTCATGTGAGTAATACTAGTAAGGAATATCTTTAAGGGGTTGTAATGTGGACTAATCAATGACATTAAAGTGGTCCATAACTCCAGCCAGGATGTAAGATGCCAAGGTTGTGCCTGTTATGCCTTTTATTCATTTATTTACATAGCACATTTATCTCAGCACATAAAGGCGACCATAACCCCACCAAAGATTTATCAAGCAAGAAAAAACACCAAGAACACTGAAAAGAGGTGCATTTGCGTCCAAAGCATCAGAATCTGCTTGGTCAATTGGACCCTTACATGATATCAGTTTACTTAAAAGATACTAGTGCTAAATAGGTGCATTTGGGTGAGCCCAGAACCAGAGTTCATGCAACAATCATTTATGAATCCCTCCAGCATATATGAAATTACGAGGTACAGCCAAGCAAATCCATTTGGGAGGAAACATATAGTAAATGAAACCAAACAATTTGTAGACAGTTCCATTGATAACAAGTATCCCATCATCCTCAAAAATGTTGTGGTCAACTTTATTAAGCCCTTAGAAGTTTCATAAATAATATCAAGCAATCAGGCACAAATTTAGAATTGCTTTAAGGAATTTGTAAACATTGTTTTCTAAAATAAGCCTAAGTAATGTCTTAGTAAATTGAGTGAATGTTTTACAGATAATTTGCTTTACATTGCTTTTGTATCCCCACCAAAATAGTTTTAGGATCATATATGATCGAATTATTACCTGTGGCAATGGTGCTTTTGTTTCTTGGCAATATTTAATGACAAAAGGAAACTCACTAATCCCCTGTATGCCGTTGGGATAACTGGATAAAGCGTTGCTTATCAAATTGAAAGATATTAAAGTTTAGGAAATTGACAACTGCCACTGAAAAATAAATACTATATCAATGCCCATGAAATCCTGCACTAGACCAAAGGAACTGTAAAATAAGACTAGTAACAAATTGTCACAATACGTTCAATACCGAGTGAGATTATTGTTGCCGATAGAAAATAACAATCCCCATTATAGGAGCTTGATGTGCGTGCTAATTAGCTGCATGGATATTCCCATTAACAGTGCATATTCTTTAGAAGTAACAATTTCGAAGTAAATTTTGAGGTTTACGCACACTGGGGCCATTTCGACATACAAAAGTTATTAATAGCCTTCCAGATGGGCCAGAACAAACAGGCAACATTTTTTGCTCTATAAGAATAATAACCTCCTCTGATAATTGGAGAGATAGATGGGACTTATGCTTTTAGGTTACTTTCCTGTGAGTCAAAACTGGATTTGAAAAACTGATCAAACATAGGATGAAACACATACACATTATGCTGATAACTTATATTCTATTTCCGCAAGCCCTGTTGCATGGAATTGTCCTTTAAGTAGCAACATTGTTAAATGCAAACACAATTGTTACCTTTTATGGCCATTTGTCACAACCCAAATTTTTGATTCTTTTAATAAATAAATAAAAGATTTCAAAGCTGTTGCGAAATTAAAGGAAAAATGACACCTCAACTTCCACCTCTCCCACTATTCGCTCCAAAAAATAGGAGAAGGTGAGTGGAAAATAAATATGGGATTGATGAAAGTAAGGGGGACATTGACATAGTTTAGCAATGCAAAACAAACGGTTACAAGGCCCATTGCGGAGTTTCCAAAAGAAACCTGATATTACACGCGAGGAAGACATGTTTTATCCATGGTGGACAATGAATCCAAAGGGGTACTTTCAATGCATATATATATATGAATGGCAAGGACCATAATTCCAGCCTTTTTGCTCATTTGTTTATGAGAGGGAAGTCATAAAGAGGGGGTTTTTGCTGGTGCTGAGGGAGAGGAAGAACAGACACGGACTGGGAAGAGGAAAACAGTCAGTCTAGAGATAAAGAAGAAGG
>MU225692.1:943390-990590 GCA_018584345.1 Thuja plicata
CTCACTTTCTTTGAGACATGGAAATAGGGCGTCATGTCTTCCACCATCGAACTCGACATTGAACTCCCCTTGAGCTTTCATATTTGGGGATTTTATCATTACTACTCTTATGAGATCAAAACATCGATCTTGTGTGTACCACAGGAGATACCTATTATTATTTATTTCATCACATTTCTACACCATATATTTGCGGCCCTTACCGCATTCAAAGTCTCCCTCATAGTATCTGTTCATCAATAGATGTCACCAATAAACCATTCAACTGCATGGGCATTTTGTCAAACATTTCACATGGTCCATCTCTATTTCCTTGATTGCTTGAAGGTTTCGGGAGGCAGATCTAACCAGCATGTTTACGACATGCCATGACAAAGGGCATAGAGTCTTTCAAGCTTTCTCTCCAAGACAGGGAGCATCCAGATGCTTTAATCACTTTTACCTTTGTTGCAAGTAGGTTCAATCTCCATATATGTGTGTTGGAGCTGAGACTTTTGAGTTTGAAACTTTGGGATTTGAACTTTAAAGTCAAAACCTCAGAACCTTAGGGGTCCACTTCAATTGAATTTGACTTGAATGTATGGATCACCTCAGAACCATAGTTGTTGATCTGATTTCTTTCTTGATTGTCGATACTTTGCAGTAACAACTTGTTGGGGATCTCATTTATTTGACTCACATGAATTGACATTTTAGATGTTGTGGGCAGGGTCTCTCGATTCATGTGTGGGCCCCATGGGTTGCACTAGAAAGTAGCCAAGAAATTCTCTACTACAATCAAGGTACTAAAAATTTTGAGATTTACTACACAATGAGTAGTGATTTCAAGTTAGTGGACTACACATATTTAGATTGTGTAAGTAATTCTTTGGATCGCAAGTCTACTTCAAGTTATAGCTTCTCACTTGGTTCAAGACTTGTTTGTTAGAGGGAAAGAAGCAATTTTTTATTGGTCCATCTTCTATTGAAGCCGAGTACCAAAACTGAGGCTATTTGGTTTCAAAATTTGTTTTTTTTTAATTCAATATTGGTCAAAATTTTGACATCCCTTTGGTTGAAACATCAACTTAGGTTGGTTTACGTTTCGACCATTCTATGTCAAAAGTTTGCATCGTGGGTTTGGCATCGTGGTTGGATGGGTCAAAAATTTTGACCAAACTTGGTCGAAACATTAACTTTTGCCTGTTTATGTTTCGACCATTGCATGTCAAATATATGCGTCAATGTTGGTCAAACTTTTGACATCCGTTGGTCAAAACATAAAGTTATGACGGTTTACGTTTTGACGATTCTGTGTCGAAAGTTTGCATCATGGGTTTGGCATCCTAGTCAGATGGGTCAAACATTTTGACCAAACTTGGTTGAAACATTAACTTAGGCCGGTTTAATGTTTCGACCATTGTGTGTCAAAAATATGTGTCATGGGTTTGACATCCTCATCAGATCGGTCAAACATTCCGATGAATGTTGGTCGAAGTTTTGAAAAATAATATGAACATTTGAAGATGCCAAATTTGACCAAGTTTGCATAGCAATTTCGACGTTAACAAGGATGTGCCGATCTTTCAACTAGAAAAATACCAACAAAGAAATTTGTGGGTCTTTCGACCAATCTAGGTAGATAATTCGACCAATTTTCATTGAAAATAAGGGCCAATTATACTAGTGACCCTATACCTATGTAGTTTTTGAATCTTCTTTATCCATCAAGGAAATCATCCATTCTTTTATTGCTATCTTCAACTTTCTTGATTAATTCATTGTGTTGATTCTGAATTCTGACTTCATGCTTTAGCTTCTCATTCTCTTCCCTTAGCTCACCGATGATCTGTATTCTTTCAATGAGTTTAGTATTTAATCTATTTGCCTCTTGACTCATAAGAATAATCTGGGTGGGTATCTCATGGTGATGATCAGTAAGTTTTTGAATCTCTTATTCTTTTTCTTGTAGCTTCTCTATAATTTTCCTCCTATCATTAATAGCCAATGTTCTTTCTGATTCAGCTTTTCTTGAATCATTCATGACATCAATCATTTTTACCATCTGAGTCTCTTGACTGATTTGCAACATTTTGATTTGCTCTATCAGATGTAGATTGACTTCTTGTAGACTTATGATCTCTTCTACTGATGTGTCTGATGCTTTGCTTGTTGATGATTTAGTTGTGTTGAAGTAATCTGGAATCTCCTCTTCTTGATAATCTTTTTCATTAAGCCTAGTTGCCATAATATTTCTTTCATCAAGAAACTTTCTCATTCTTAATCTTGCCTCTTTTTAGTGCTCATAGTAACTCTAAATTTGTAACTTCTCATTCTCAATAGTTTTGTCCAATCTGTACTTTTCCATTGTGTTGATCTTTTCTCTTAAGTCTTTAAGCTTTTCATGAAAGAGACTTAGCTCTAATACCAATTGTTGGAATTATTGGAATGATGTACTAAGAGGGGAGGGGTGAATCAGTACCTCAAAAACATTTTTGTGTGGTTGTCCCATTAACCTTTGTGTCATCAGATTTGTATATTCCTATCGATCTGTTCATCTTTCTTTATGTATGTGAAATCATAATATAAGTTCTTTACATGTGTAAACATTCAATAAACATACATGAAAGTAAATAACACATAACACATGATATGATATCACAGAAAACTCTTGTTAGGAAGTAAAAATTGCGGTGGGGATGTCTACCCACAAAACTTTACTATCTGCAGATAAGAAGGGAGCTAGTTAAGGCTTACAATTTGATCACTTTTGATGATCTACCCTGTTAGGAGTATTAGAGTGGAGACCTATTAGGATCTACTTTGTTTGAAGCTTTAGAAACACTGTTAAGTGTGCACTCTGTTAAGAGATTTATCAAGAACTGTTAAGTCCACCTTCTACAAGAGGATTTCTGATGTGATGCACTTGTTAGAATGCAACTACACTATAAATGTTGATCTGATAGTACATGCAATCTCTAATTGCTAATAATAGATCCTATAAAGCTTACAATGTATATGTAATCACCTTGAGTGATTTGAATAATACCTTGTCTTTGCTCGCCGGTAGCCTTGTCTGTGTTCTTGATAACTGATATAATCTATTTCTGAACTTTGCATGAATTCACTTCTTCTGCTTAGATACTCTCCATGGCTACAATCATTTATCCAAGTTACTTTGTGTCACTTATTACAAATGATTGAACATCTATTTATACTAGTTTATTGGTCTATTCTTGATTCACGCTTTTCAAATTAACTCTAGATCCAATGTTTACAACTTGACCTTGATCTTTAGTTAGTTATGTTTTAGATGCGTTAGGACGTTTTAAAAAATTTACAATATTCTTGCTTGACCCTCAAGTAAATTTTTAAAAACAAATAAAAAATCTAAAAATAGAATTACAATGTTTTATCTCACGTGGAAAGTCAGATACACTTTTTGCGGGTTCTGTAACTGACTGTCAGTTTTCTGCTTTGCCGGTGTCCCTTAGTTGAACTATTCATCAGGTTCCTACCTTTTCTTCTCTATTGGAGATGTTCACAAAACTGTACCATCGGTGATGTCCTTTATGCTTTATCGTCGGTTCAACACTTGTCAGTATTCGTCGGGCAATTCTATACTTAGCATTTTCACGATAGACATTGTCATCTCGTCGAGTATGCTTGATGTCCGTCGATTATGCCTATGCCGATGACCTTTATCATGTTTTTCACTTAAGACATACTAATGGAAAAACTTAATGTCATCAACATAAACCCCAATAGTAGACATACAAATACTAGTTGAGCCTCACAATGAATAACATATTACAAAGTGGTTTTAGAACAAAATATGTTTGTGTATATCTATCTTTTTTCCCTAGGGTTTTCGAGGGTTCTACAAGTGGGTTCCTTGCCGCGCATTCTCTATTCTTCCTCCCACCTTGCAAACCCTTAGCCACCGAGTGGTGTCGTGTTGTTGAATTCTTTGGGGTGTTTGTCTGCCTTTGTGATTGTTTTTTTGCTTTGCTTCTCCGTGTCTGTCTGTTTTTGTTTTCCTTGTTCCGCTTTTGTATGTGGTTCTTATTTTTATAGTTTCCTCTTAGGGCTCATCCCATTCCTTCGCCGGGTGTGTGTTGATGTAATAGCCAATGATGGAGATAAACAAGGCCCAAAAATTGGTAATCATTCAAAGATAGGGCATAATGATCTCAGTTCAAATAATGATGAAGGTTGCGGAGCTCGTGAATCCAATAGTAATAAACCTTCATATAAGGCAGTAGTCGCAGACGGGTCAGTGTCTAAATGCCCAAATTTTTCTTTCTTTGAGAGTGTGTTGATTGGGGAAGATGTGGGAGACAGAGGAAAACAACCCTACCCCAATGGAGATCGATTAGGAGATGGAACCAATTTAGGTAGTTCATGCAACCCCGATGGAGGAAAAGGTAAGAACCCTAATCTTGTTGGTAATACCCTTTCTCTGTCACCAAACGAGGACATGTTGAATGAAATTAAGGAAGAACAATCTAGGCTTAAGAAAAATTTCAGTATTATTTGTTTGCATGGATGTTAAATTTCTTCCTGCACGCAAATTTTTTGATGACTGGATCAATAATGTTTGGGGAAAGAAACTTGGTATTTTTGTTAACTTTAGTAGAATGATACATAAAGGTTTGTTTGGGGTCTTTTTCAAAAACCATGCCATGCAAGAGAAGGTGTTAAATAAGAGTTTCTGGAATGTAGGGAAAACCATGTTTAGAGCCCTACCATGGTCTCCCAAAGAAAATCATGAAAATGTTATTTATCAAGCATCGCCTTTCTGGGTGGAACTAAAAGGTGTACAACCATAATTCTGGTCTTTCATACTGCATGTGTTGAAGCCTCTAGGTTCAATCCTTCAAGTTGAGGATACTAAGGTCACCCTCCCACATTTAAATGCCCACATATTGTTGGCTCCCACCCCAGGGGTTACCTTCCCCGACAACATCTCCTTGAACTTTGATGGAGATTTATACCATTGGGAAGTATCCAAACTCAGGGATATTGGTCCCTGTTTCCATTGCAATATGAATGGACATACTAAAAAGGATTGCCCTCTGCTTAAAATGTCTAGAAAAAATTTCATTTTGGTAATAAGGATGATATTCAGTCAAACCCTAAAGATAGGGATACTGTTGATACTCAAGTTGATGCCTTTGTGACTTTAAACAACCCTCTTTTTGATGAGGAATATGAGGTGAGACATGCATCTACACACTTCTCTGTACCCATTGAGAAAAATTCTGATATTCCCCAGTATATCCCTATGCCAAGAGAAAGAGTGAATGAAGATAACTCCAGTAAAAAAAATGTCCAACAGATAGCCCTGTCCAGGATTAATGTAGAGGCTAATAAACTTAAAGAGGCTCACAAACCCAAGACATATCTAGGACAGAAGGATGCCTTAGATACTTCCATGCTTTCTATTATTGAAAGTGATAAAACTGCAGGAAAAATTCTCAATTCTGAAAATGAGTGTATGGAGGATGGATTCACTAAAGTCATTTCAAAAAAGGAAAAAAGGAAAACATATGAAAGGAGCAATAGCCTCAGGAATAATGATAGAAACAGTAAAATAAAGGGAAATGAGATCCTTGAATGCTTCACCAGATTATGCAGAAATACAACACCCTTAATTGGTCTATGATGAAGATGCAAATCCATAGTTAGAATGTAAGAGGTATGGAAATGCCAAACAGAAAATATGTTAGAGTAATCATCTGTTTACACTTATTAATTAGATTACTTTGATTTAATTAATTACGTTGTTTATTACTCTAGTTTACTTAAGCTATCTCTTAGGTGCATTATAATTAATATTTATATTAATTATTAATGTTCAATCTAGCTTTTCAAGTTTTTAGGGTTTCATTCACCTTTATAGGTTGAACTTTGAGTTCTTTCTTCATCAATTCAGATTATAATTTTGCTCTCACTTTCTGAGCAACTTCTGAGTTCTTCTCTTTCCCTCTTCTTGCTTCTTTCTTGTTATAGGTTTCTTGCATGTAGGTATTCTTTGGGTTCTCTGGATTTGTCTCTCAAATCCTACATGGTATCAGAGCTTTCCTGTTGCTGCCTGGTGTGAAGGTTTTTTGAAGCCACGATTCGAAGAAGAAAACCACAACTTCTCTGGGGTTTTTTCTTCAATCTTGAGGAGGAACCTTTTTCTAGAGCACTTTGAGTGAAAATAGACTCCACCATTGCACTCAGAAGGCCCAGGAGAGTTAAAAATCATATAAAATTGGTCATATTTGGCCACCGTAGCTTCTGAAAAAAATTTCTTGCTCTTCAGGCCGTACGACACGCTTCCCAAAAATTAAAAAAAAATAAAAAAAAACCTTTTTTTAAAGGTTTTTGAGGTGCTACCGAAGCGCAACCCAGAGCGGCCACCACTGTGCCACCCTGGCCCAGCCTGACCCGACCCGCGCTCGGTCCCCGCCGGCCACCCGCGAGCCGCCCGCGCAGAGTAGCCACCCAGGAGCCACCCGAGAACTGCCGGCGAGCCTCCCATCCGCCACCTCTGTCGGTGTCTCCACCGCCTACCACCGCTAGTGCACACAGAGGTGACATCATTGCTGATGTCACCTGCCAAAATTTTTTTTTGCCAACAGTTTTTTAAAATTTTTTCGGCGACCTCAGTTTTTCTAGTGACCAGAAATGTTTTCTGACGAGACGGGCCCGCGACGTGCAGAAGTCCATCAAATTTTTTCCTGGGCTCTGTGACGGTCGTTTGACCGTCAATTTTTTTGCAGTGATTGATTTTTTCCAGAGAGCTATTTCTTGAAGGTGCTGTTGCTTGGGCATACGATGTTCATTTTCAAAAAACAAAATATCACCGGAAACGTGTTTCTGAGCCGTACGTGATGATGCTAGTCTCATTTTTTGGTTCACCCATTTGAGATCTCATTTTTGGCATTGAAGTAGAGGCTTCATTTTCCTCCATCTCTGCATCTGATTACAGGTTTTCTTCTCATTTTTTGTGCTTTCTATAGTTGTCTTTTGGTGCACGGGGGGATAGAATTATACATTGTGGGGGAGTGCATTTGATTTCTGTACTTTAATTCAGAAATGACCCTTCTACTTTCATCTACTTCTTCTCTTAATGTTAGACCCCTCTGTGGCCTGGTTGACACCACACAATTATCACACCTGGAAAGCACACATGACTAGGCTACTCATGTCACGTGGCTTATGGTCATGTTTGGATGAGAACCAACCTGTTCTGCAGCGTCCATTTGAGGTCCTTCACCATAGAAATAAAGTGGATGAAGCCATGGGTTTGATTGCACTACACATTTCAGATAGCCTCCTATTTCATCTGGATGGTTTGACCACTCCTCGCACCTATTGGGGAAAGTTTGTAGATCTGTTTGGCACAGTGAATGCATTTCAGGCACTTCAGCTTGATGCAGAGTTGACATCCTTGTCTCCTGATAATTTTTCCACCATTGAGGACTTCTTACTGAAGTTCAATGCTCTCTGATCACTTTTACAGGGATGTGGGAAGACCAAATTAGATGATGAGTGTATCTTTCTGATACTCTCAAAGCTTCGTGGAGAGTTCCAAATTTTCTCCTCCACTTTCTATTCCATTATGGATGCCTTGGGTCCTAGGCACAATATGCCTTCCTTTGTGGCCTTTTGTGATCGGTTGACTTGATAGCAGTCAATGATTCAGCAGTTGAATGATTCTTTAGGTTCTATGAGCCATGCCTTGGTTGCTCACCCATCTCTACGGAAACCAGAGCAAAAACATGTATCATTATCCACAGAATCTTGGAAGGATTCTCCTTCTCAACATTCCTCTAGCCGACCTCCTTCACCTAAGGGGAAATTTAAGATAGACAACCCAAGTGTACTTATTGCAATAAGTTCAATCATGATGAGTCTCAATGCTTTCAAAAGAAGGTAGATGGATATGCCCAACAGATTGCTGATTTGACAGCTCTTCTTCATAAGAGCAACATTGATATTCCTTCCTCCTCTTCTCACTGGTCTTCTTCATCATCATCTTAGGCATATGGGTCAGACAATGGAAAGGGTCATGCCTTATGTGCATCTGCTATAGCTCCCTCTCCTAGGTGGTTGTTGGATTCCGGTGCTTCACATCATATGGCATCTTCTCAGAGTTCCTTCTCATCTTTTGCGACCTCTCCTACCCCCCACATCTTGATGGGGAATGACACTATTATGCCTGTGTGTGGTCAGGGTTCTATTGAAATCATTGGTGGTGCATTCCATGATGTACTATGTGTCCCATCCTTGTCATTGAACCTTCTCTCCATTTATCAGATTACTCATAGAGGGACAGAGAAGACAGTTGAGTTCACTGTAGATTTTGTACATATAAGAGATAGTATGACTGGCCACATTGTTGCTACAGGGATAGTTGATCATGCCACCTACTTGTACTCCTTCTCCCATTTTGGTCCACCATCTCTAGTGTCGGAGAATATCTCTCCTTCTTCACGAGTGCTTAGTGAGAAGAAGTTGAGTCACTTGAACTTCTGTGTTGCTCCTGAGATCAGTGTTGTGGCTTCTCCACCTCCTCCTCCTGTTGTGCCTACATTTGTTCAACATGATTCTTCTTCTGCAGTCCCTGTTATGGTCACTCCCTACATCGAGCATTCCCCTGCAGTTGTTGAGGGCATATCTGAGGACATTCATCTCCTCCCAACTAACAGATTCAGCTCATCTATTGGTCCATCTTCATTGGGGATTCCATTCTAGGAGTCTCATTCATTCTCCTTTGAGCACCAGCTTGGCCTTCTAGTTTCACCTCTCATTCAGGGGTTTCCTTGTTGCTTTGTACCTCTGTTTCTTCCACATTGGAGTTCCATTGGTTCGATCATTCCTATAGGGGTTCCATCTTTCTAGGGGGCTTCGGTGTCTCATCCCTCTCTCATGGGGGGTTTGGTTGTACTTATGGTTTTGAGAGAGTCTCTTGAGCCATTCTTTTCTACTTTTTTTCTCTATCTCTTCTTGGAGTAGGGTTTTTCCCATGCAGTTTTCTCTATTTCTCCACTTTACAAAGATTTGGTTATGCTTGGGTACCTGGTCAGGCCTTGTTTTTGGGACCCATTTTCATGCTTTCATAGCCTTGCTAGGTTAGCTTACCTCCTGAGCTTTGCTTAAGGGGGGTGTTAGAGTAATCATCTGTTTACACTTATTAATTAGATCACTTTGATTTATTTAATTAAGTTGTTTATTAATCTAGTTTAATTAAGTTATCTCTTAGGTGAATTATAATTAATATTTATATTAATTATTAATGTGCAACCTAGCTTTTCTAGTTTCTAGGGTTTCGTTCACCTTTATAGGTTGAACTTTGTAGTTCTTTCTTCATGAATTTAGATTATAATTTTGCTCTCACTTTCTGAGCAACTTCTGAGTTCTTCTCTTTCGCTCTTCCTGCTTCTTTCTTGTTACAGGTTTCTTGCATGTAGGTGTTCTTTGGGTTCTATGGATTTGTCTCTCAAATCCTACAAAATACATTATTAGAAGATGGTGTAACAACCTCTCGAGTAAAGACATAGTTTGTTTGCAAGAAATCAAAGTTAATGGGTATCAAGCCTTTAATGTTCTTAAACTTGTATGGGATAGATCCAAATGCATATACTCTAGACATGAAAGAGGTAAAGGGGGTCTTGCAACTCTTATCAACCCTCTTTGGAGTGACAATCTCTTGGACCATGGGCTCTCACCTTGCAATAGGGATTTTTGGATCACCCTTAAAAGCCATCGTAAAAATATAGGGGTCTGCAATATCTATTTCCCTAATGACTATAGAGATAGAGCTAAAATTTGGGATTGGTTGACTTCCAATCTACCTAAGGTTGCCTGGACTTTTGTTGGGGACTTTAGCATGATTGAATCTCCCAGAGATAAAGTAGGAGGAGATAAAATTGATTGGAAAGGTAATGAATACTACTTTTGGGCCAGGTTCAAAAGATACTTTTCTATTCATGACCCCATGGAGGGGCTTAGGGGTACCAATGATGGCATTTGGTTTAATTGGTGCAATAACCAGAGCAGCAGAGCCAAAATCTACTGCAGACTTGACAGGCTCTATATTAATCTGCTTGACATTGGAGTAACCCATACTCAAGGGAAATGCCATATTTGTGTCTCCCCTTCTATTATGTCTGACCACTCCCCCATCAATGCTTGTATCACTCTCAAAAGCATAGCTAACCAACCCAAGACTTGTTCTAAGAGGTAGCTTTTAAAACTCAACTCATCCCTCCTTGACAATGTAGACCACTTGGGAGCTCTGAGGATGGTTACTATCCTTTCCAAATTTAGATCTGCAGGCTCTTGTCCTATCACTACATGGAACAATATTGTTGAGGCTTGGAGAAATATATCTCAAACCATTGGTACTAAAGAAGCTAAAGATAGAAATCTTAAGGAGAAGGAAATCAATATAAGACTTATAAATATTGAAAAAGAGTTACAAATTAGGAGAGACAATGTGAACTTGGAAAATATTTGATTGAAACAAAGGGGCAACTAAGAACTATTCAATAATATAAAATCTAGGGACAAAATATTAGAGCTAAGGCCAACTGGATCAAGGAAGGTGATAGAAGCACAACACACTTCTTCAACATTATTAGAGCTAAACATAACAGAGAGGCTATCAATAGTATACAGACAAAAGATGGAATTAGCAGTTATAACAACACTATTATGAACACATTTGTGGAATTCTATAAAAAAAAATTTAGTTATGAGCACAATGAAGGCAAATTCCTATGTATGGCACAATGCACTAGTATCATTCCCAATAAAATAAACAAAGAAAAATATAGCAAATTGAGAAAAGACATCTCCATTCAAGAAATTGAGGAAGCCATTGGGGCTCTGGCCAATGGAAAATCCCCAGGTATTGATGGGTTACCTTCTAAATTCTATAAAGCTAATAAAGAATGGATTTCAGTTGAATTGTTTGACCTATACAGATATGCATTTGATATTGGGACTTTGGGGAGTAATATCAACAAAGGATTAATTAAACTCCTCCGTAAAGAAGGAGATAAGAACCAAGTAAAGAGCTGGAGACCTATCACCCTCTTAAATATGTCATATAAAGTGATAGCTAAGTTATTGGCTAAGAGGGTCTCTAAATTCCTTAATGATATCATTTCAGTCACCCAAACTGGTTTTATAAAGGGTAGATATATCCTTGAAAACCTTATCACTAGTTGGGAGGCCATGAAATGGGCCAAAGACAATGAAAAAAATGTTGCTATGATACTGCTTGATTTTGAAAAGGCATATGACAGGATTGAATGACACTTTGTTTTGGTAATGTTAGAAAAATTGGGGTTTCCAGGGTCCTTATGCAGATGGGTCAATGTGTTGTTTAAAGACTCTAGTACTATTATTGAATTTAATGGTGAACTCTCAGAGGCCATCCCCCTTGCTAGATCCATCAGGAAAGGATGCCCCCTTGCTCCTGCCCTCTATTTGATTGATGTTGAAGCATTGTCCTAAATACTTAAAGCCCCCGAATTTGGACCAACCATAAATGGTATCACTTGCCTAATAATGATAGTCTGTTCCTCGAATAGTTTTCTCATGACACTGCCTTGTTTTTAGAGCTCCCAGAGAATTTTTTTGACAAAGTGGTGAATAGAATCCATCTTTTTTGTACAACTTTGGGAGAAAAAATCCCCCCTCATAAATTTGTCATCCTTGGTTGGCATAACACCCCTCCTATTTGGTTTAGCCACAAAGGGTGGCAATGGTATGGACCTAAATCCATTGCCAGATACTTGGGCATTCATTTTTCTCTTGATCCTTCCCTCAATGACATGTGGAATTGGATATTCAAGAAAATAGAGAAGAAACACTTGAAGTGGAAAACCCATATCTTATCTCTAGCAGGCAGGGTGCAAGTGGTTCAAAAGGTATTGGCATCTCATGCCATATATTATGCCTCAACTTGGTTGTTTTCTAATTACTAGAATAGAAAGTTGGAGAAATTCTTTAGGGATGTTCTGTGGTCAGATGGCATTAGCAACAGGAAAAGACACAATGTCAATTGGGAATGGAGTTGCACCCCAAAAACTCAGGGTGGCTTGGGGATCAAAGATCTCAAAATGTAAGGTACAGTCTTTGCTACCAAGTGGATCATCAATTCAGTATCTGGTAATGAACCATGGAAAATACTTATTAGGAACAATATTGCTAATGCTACCATAAAAAAATGGCAAACTATGGAAGAATGTTCCATTTATTGATATTTTACTAGGAGATTTTGAGGTGAAGGTCTCAGGCTCTAAAGTGTTTTCTACAATATGGAAAGCATGAAGGCATGTCAGAACATTCCTCTATTCTAGACATGTCATTGGGAAGAACCCCTACTACTCTGTTCTAGACAGGTCTATCTGGTGGGGTTTACACCTCAATAATAAGTCTCTTGCTCTCACACAGTGCTTCTCTACTAAAAGATGGCATATAAAAGGTATCTCATTCATCAGTGATATATTGGAGAATAGCAGAATACTCACATGGGCAGAGTTGAGTAATAAATTCAACATTCCTTCCTCTCAAAACTTGAGACATACACACTCATTTCAAAATTTGTAGGTAGCTGGTTCCTGAGCAAATGTATATATTCCTCTTAGAACTTTGATCACATTAAATGGATGGATGGAACACAGTTTGGAAGAGCCTCTTGCAAACAACTATACCTACTCCTTAATAACAATGATAGTATCTTTGGACACATCAACCAAGCCTGGGGACTGGACTGGTCTTGCAATAAATGACATTTTGTTTTTGAGCCCCTGTGGCATGCTAAAGTTGAACCCAAAAAGATATACTTTCAATGGGTTTTTCTTTTGAAAAAACATGTTGTTGGTAATTTTGTTTCCCAAGGTGTCAAGAATACCATTTTTTTCTCTATCTGCAATTGTTTTGAAACTTATGAACATAGTTTTTTTTTATTTTCATTGGGCTAGTATGATTTGGTCTATTTTCTTTGGTAATAAAGTTTATTGGAATCATCAACATAGTTTGTCTTGGCATGAGATCTTGGTTGGTTATGTTGATGCTTTTTATAGTAATCTCAATGTCTTTTGGTTGACCTTCACCACTGAATTTTCATGGCTCATCTGGAAAAAAAAGAAATGAGGATATTTTCCAAGAAAAGAAGAGGGTTCTTTCTGAGTTTAATCCAAAGCTCACACATTTTTCTATCTTGAAATAGGTAACAACGACCATACAAATATCCAAAGAAAGATTCCAGAGGCTGATCAATGAAGGAGATTTGATTGTGTTCCCAAAAGATATTCAAATCTCAAGTGCCACCAATGAGGTACTTGCCTTGACAGACACTAACAAAACCAACAACAACAGATCTGCCATTGAAGATCTCAGTCACCATAATGCTCTGATAAGAGATAATAGGCTTGAAGAAACAGTCCACAAGGATGGAAACACTCCAAGCACTAGAAACACAGATAATAACAATGAAACAAAAGAAAAATGATCCATTGAAGATCTCACATTTTTGTATAAATCCGGCTTAGTTATATTGATGTATAGTCTTTGCTGACACTAGTCCAGTTTTTTTTTTGTATATTATGAACACTGATCTGGGAGGAAATATCCTACAGATATAATACTTGTTGTATTATTCAGTGAACTCTTTTATATGTTCCCAGTTGACTCTATATTTTAATAGAAAAAAATATGTTTGTGAATGCAATAAGGAAAGAGGGATAAAAAATTTGATTGTACGAGGAAACAAGTTATCTTATCACATTCAAACTGAGGTACCAAAACATGATTGTGTTTTATCAATAACATATGTGATTTGAATCAAAATCAATGGATTTCATAAATACACAAAGATATTACCAACTTAACGTATGATAAATCAGTAATGATAACTCAAAAATACATCTAGACACATGAGCTAAGTGAATTCTTTATTGTCCATTTGAAAATATACAAGTTTAGAAATCTTTTAGTACAATATATCAAGCCAAAAGTTTCTTTGGAAATTTCTCCATAATATTCCCTCTGTAAAAATTCCCTTTTACAATGCAATAGAAGTTGTATTTAAGGGCCTCTTGTCATAACTACTTTTTTAGGTTAGTAACTAATTAAGTTAGAGAATAGTAGTTACTCATGATTTTACAACCAACTCTAAATTTTACAAAATAAAAGCCATAATCCCAACTTTATTCACAACAAGAAGTCACTTTTTATAATAAGGTAATTAGAAACTTGCAACCACAATAAATAGGTAAGGAAAATAACTTCATTGCTTTGATAGGATGGGAATGGGCATCCATTTCTTTCTTATTTGTCAAAGTAGCATTCTTAGTTATAAACTAGTCCAACCCTACCATGGCCACAATATTTCCACATGGCACATCATATACTGTCTCCTACTTCTTTCCCATCCATATGATAGTCCTTTGAAAACTCTTGACATATAGATCCTTCTTCTCTCCATGTGCATAGTTAGGACCCATGATCCTAGCCTTCATACCCTTTTCAATTGTCCCTAAAAAGACCAGACCAAAGGAAAAGAACCTCCCTTTGTCAGAGTTTGGAATAATCTTGGAAACATACAACATCTAGGGTCCATCAGGGTCAGAGTCCCTTATTGCCTTGGCATACACATCATCCAGAGGCCCTTCATACAAATTCCTCACATGGTATCTTTGGGCCATAGAAGTGGATGGTAGATTGAAAATCATCATTTCAAGAAGGGAATTATTTATAGGTAGCCAACTTTGCATGACACGCTTCATGAGGGCCTTCCCAACTACATCACTCTCTTCATTCTTCATTGCAATCTTAAGCTTTTGCAACATGGGCCATATCTTATCCTTCTCATTATTCATACTACCATTGATAATATTCCTTACTAGCTCATATATAAACTAAACAAAGCCTCTCTTGCAGGTTCCTGAGCCTATATTTGTGTTGGTTCATTTTCTTGTGGTTGTGATAAATTAATTCACCCCAAAACCTCTCCATCATTTTCAGTTCATCGACCCAAAACTTCATAGCATGCATTTTTGCAAAATTTGACAATGTAAAAGGTCATCCATGCATACTTGTTGAGAATACAACAATAAATTTCTCTGGATAAACTTGAAGATCACCAAGAAGGGTGCCCTCATAAGTATCCATAATCACATTTGTACTTTCAATGACCCTTGATATGGTTTGATAGGCCTCTTCTTCATCAACTTGAAGCTAAAGGAAGCACCTATCAATCTTGTTTACACTAAGGACATGATTAATCCTTTCTGCAATAGCTTGACAAAGAATGTATTCAATTTGAACACAAACCCCCTCAACACAATCTACCACAACCAATGCACCATCTATGGTTCAAAGTATTGTTGTAAATTCTGATAAGAACTCAATGTGACCTAGAGAATCAATTAAATGTATTAAATACGCATGCCTATTCTCTCACCCTTAAAGCTACTCAAAGACTCCTATGTCATCTTATAGTACAAGGAGATCCCAATTGGCTTGATAGTGATGCCATGCTCAGCTTCACCTGCTTGAGTACTAGTCATCCTACGACCTCCTACAACTTCTTGAGTTATAATTCTAGTAGGTGCTACTAAAAAATTTGTCAATGTGGATTTCTCATGGTCAACATGAGCAATGACAAACATGTTTTAGATGTTATGCTTCAAACTCGTGATCCTTCAGAGATCATCAACTATAAACTTCACCATTTTGTTGATTCTTTCTTGTACTTAAAACTTGAAGCAGCTTGAACATTTGGAACTATGTTCAAATTATTCCTAAATCCCTTACTTGGAGGTTTATATTATATTATTCATAGATGCATTTTGCAACTACCTTGAAATAATTACATTTGATGAAATGTTTCTTTGTGGCATTTTGTAGAACAATTCACATTCATGTTTGTGAATTCGCAACCTCATCAACTAATCCACATTTTATGAATTGAGCTACATGTAACCACATTTCTATGAGACATTTTGTCAAATAGTTCATGTGCTTTGTATGGACTTCCACATTTTGAATGTATGGTTGTGTACCCGCACTAGAAACTACGTTCATCTCAGATACTTCTTCTTCGTTGATTCTTTGATGGAATTCCATTCCCTGCTTCAAGATTCATTTGTGTATATCTTGTCTTAAATTCATTTTTGTTGTGAATGTTTATAAATTTTGCATGTAGACCAATCATAATAGTACTTGAAGAGGTTACTGAACTTTTATTTTGCACATGTTAACTGCATTTTCTTGAAAGTTATTGAAAGGCGGTTATAAGCTCTTGAAATAGGGCTTTCAAAAGTTAGGAATTTGAATCAATGGATGCAAAAGTTATGAACTTCAACTCTTCAAATGCAAAAATTAGGATTTCGGGACAAAAGATGTAAAATTTGTGGTTCAGGATTTTCAAAATGCGAAAGTTAGAGTTTTGAGAAAAAGGTGTGCAAAGTTAATGCTTTGGAGAAATAAAAACAAAATTTAGCATATAAAGTTTCAAAAGTGCGAAGGTTAAGGTTTTGGAATATTTCACACTAAAAGTTAAGATTTTGGAACTTCAAACCTTCATCAACACTTTTGTAGTATGTTTCTTCCTGATAACACAATCATCATGTTTGAACATAGCTTCATATCTCTTCTTACACATTTGACTAACATTTAACAAATTATATTTCAAACCTTCAACATAGTAAACATCATCAGTTCTATGTTTACCATCAATTGAAATGGTTCTAATGCCTTTGATTTGTGCACTTCCTTCTCCTAAAAATTTGATTGCTCCACCATCATATTATTCATAGTTGAAAATTTTTCTCTTATCTCCTTTCATACGATTTAAACATATAGAATCTATGATCCATGCTCCTACAACAACTTTAGCATGCAATGCAATCTCCTATTTCTTTCGAGATATTGCTAAAAATAGAGACACCTCAATTGTTTCATTAGTATCTTCATCTTCAGAAAAACATTCCTCCATGGAACATAAGCTCTTTTTACCCTTTTCTTTGAAATTAAATTTCTTTGAAATTAAATTTCTTTGAAATTAAATTTCTTTCTAAAATCACCTTTCTTTTGGTTCTTTTCTATCATCATCTTCTAATTCACTAAGATATTCCTTTTACTTGCGATCATTAGAAAAATGTCCCATCCTTCCACAATTAAAGAAATTAAGAGGTAACTTACCTTTGTATCTACCAGTGCCTTTCTTGAATCTTCTTGAAATATATGCTTCATCATCCTCCAACGTCTTGCATGACTCAATTTCAACATCTTCAACAACTTTGAATACAATTTCCCTCTTTTCTCTTTCAAGTTCTGTAATCTAAAATGTAGAAAGTGAACATTAAGATGATCAATTGAATACTAAATCAGATCATTTCTCTCCCTTGTTGAACATTTAATTGGTATGAACTCCTTCAGTAGGGTTAATAAGATCTTGAGTATGACATTTGTGTCTTCTAGATGTCCATTGACATCTTTGATTTCATCAGTAACTCTGTAAATGTAGCTTTCAACACTCTCATCTTTTGCCTTTATTAGGACCTCATACTTTGTTTGAGATTCATCATTCTTTCTTGTTTTGTCTTTAAATATCCTTCATATACTAAGAACAACTTATTCCAAATCTCTTTAGCACCTTTCAACACTTTTACCTTTACAAACATTATGTCACATAGACTACTAAAAATAATTTCTCTTGCTTTTACATTAGCTTCCTTTTGTCTTTCTTCTTCAGTAGTCAAAGGTATTCCAAAAGGAGGATAGAAACCAATTCTATTCACCTCCCAAATACCATTCTGTAATGTTTCTAGAGTTTCTTCCATCTTGTCATCCAATAGGGAAAATTAGTGCCATTGAATACCTGAGCTTGAAAGTGTAAGTTTTGTTCCATCTCATATCTTCCTCGAGCAGTTAAGCTTCTTCAAGAGGAACCCACTCTAATACCAATTGTAGAATACACTTCGGATGCTAAGAGGGGTGGGGGTGAATCAACATAAACCAAAAAAACACTAACTTGTATAGTCACCACATGAAATATTAAGCAATTAATGAACAAAACCAACAACACATGAACACCTAATTTATACGTGGAAAACCCAAACTAATAAAAACCATGGTGAGAAATTTCCCACAAAGAATAGTTCGCCAATGTATATAATCTGATTACAAAAGATGACAGTAGCTCACTTCTCTAGAAATGCAACTAGAGGATCACTGCCAATACAACAATGAATACACATAGGAGATCACTGCTCCAAAATTGCACACAAAGGCTCACTGCCAAAGTAGTAAGATACAACACAAACTTGTGCACCCAAGACTCACTATCTCAAGGACAAGGCCCATACAACTCTTTACAAGGATAAAGAGAGATTCTCCTGATAATGCCATTGATATACACAACACTATCAACCTTAGAAGCACACTATTAATGCCTTTTATTTTCTACCACTATCATTGAACTCTACTCTACTGACTATAGATCTTCATTAGTTTGCACACTACCCACTTTCTTCACACCTTACATTTTTCCAAATCAAAAATTGTACTTATATATGATACATCATTACAGATTACAATAATATCGGCTAAGCCAAAGGGATATTACAATTTAAGTTACAAAGTGGCCTAGGCAATGACAAAATACAATAAGGTCCCATATCGTAAGCATCCAGACTGAAACATAGAATGTACCTAACTGAATAAAAGATAATCATTAAATGCATAGGTCACATATAACACAAACCCACCTAGATAAGAGATAATCATTAAATGCATAACCCAGACCTAAATCAAGAATCATGATCCACTCTAGGAGAGAGAGGGATCACAAAAATGGCTCACATAGCCCAATGTCATATCAAAAATTATTGGAGCCACTTAAACATCTCAAGCATGTAGAAACACACTATCTGTTGAATCACCTAACTTTCCAACAGTATTCAGTCCTTAACACACCACCATGAGATCCATACGCTACGTCAGAAACACTAGCACGTGCCAACAATCCATGTTAGAAGTCATTACAACACATTTATGGACTAAGAAAACAACTAAATAGAACTACAACACTAGATGATACATTTTATAGATCACCAAGAACAATTTTTGAATCACCAGAGAACACCACAACCAAGACCAAAGCGTAAATCCATCAACATAAGTATCCACCTTCAACCTTTATTTCCAAAGAAAAACCTTTCGGAAAGCACAAATGATGCACTATTAACTGTAACTATAAAACTATATTTTTTTGTTCACTAAACCATAGATGTTCAGACCACACAAACTTCTAGATATAGGAGTATAACACTAAAGTACTATTAAATGTTCTCTTTACATGATCATAGGATACATAATTGCATTCACTATTATGAATTCATGTACTCGTCTTCCATTGCATTGTAGAATTATTCTAAATACACACTTGTTTTCCACTATTCTATATGTTTAGTACACAAACTTACTTCTTCAAGAAAAGAAAACTTTTGGACCACAATGTTTGAGCAACCAAAAAGACCTTCGGAACACAATGTTTGACATCAATGATAATAGACAACCAAACATATATTTCCAGCACCGTTGTTAGGGATAAAAACATGCTCAGACCTGTGGAGCCAAGAGGAGTCAATGTCTGGTACTTATTTACTAAAACACGTGTGCATCACATGTAGTTGCTCATAGTATAAATAGTCAAGGCACATATAAATAATAATCCAAAATGCAACTAATGAAAGGACATTTTAGTGACATAATCATTCTTATGTATTCGAATGTTGTGAAACCATTCGTTTCATATTTAATCCTCATTTAAAATTAACTGATAACAATTTCATTAAATCAAAGCATTTAAAAGTATTTTAATGATCATAAAAAAATATATAATAATCCCCAATCCAGATAACATGTAAAGATGATAAGAACAATAATCCAATAATCACTAGTACAAACATTAGTGAAACCATCATAAAATCACATCGAGACTCATATAATCTAAAATATATCATTTAACATAAACCATGTATCATAATATAACACCATGTCACAACATCACAAAGTCATCATGCATATATGATCATCACTAAGTCACAAGTATACAATATGAACAAAAGGAATCATAATCATACTAGGCGCATCTCACGATGCCAAAACCAAAATAACAAAGTACAAATAATCACAAAATCACATCAAGAATCTAGGTCAGATCAAAATAACCATAACAGAATGCAACCATAGGAGGCACTGCATTCTACACAACAATAATGAGGGACTACTTACCGACGAATTCTCAAATAATCTTGTCTTATTCATATATGGATAACTTTTAAATAGGTCCAATTTGTCACATAGCCACCTCTAGTATAATTGGACATAGGGACACCCTAGTAGTAAGTGATTCACTGATTCTTTTAATCTTTTACATACGACACACCTTGAGGGTCCTTCAAACTCTATCTTCCTAAATCATTTTGTTGTATGTATTATTCCTTGAAAATTTTCCCATGTGAACACTCCTACTTTGGACATGTATTCCTTACTCCAGCATAACTTTAGTGATAACTCTATCTTTTGAAATTTTATTTTTTGAATAATAGAGTTATACATATCCCTTTTGTTATATTGACCTATTTTTTACCCAATCCAAAATAATTTATCCTACCATCATCTGAAAGCTAAGGTTTTTCCATTAAGTATATGATTTAGTTGGTCATTATCATTTTACGAAAGGGAAAATCCATCCATTGTCTTCCATTTCCATCTAATGGATGATTTATTTTCATCTATCTCAACATAATCCCCAACTTTTTCTCCCCAAACTTTCTTAGTCTTCTCTTTGATCCTTGTTGTATCTATCAGATTATCTCAACATAATCCTTGGTGTTCATTTATTTTGGATCTGTATCTTGATATGAAGTTACATACTCTAAACCCTTTAGGTTGATTTGGGATTCTAAAGATTCCACTAGGCTCATTTCACTCTAAATACTTTCTCTGAAGAATTTGGACCCACTTCAAGTGTGGCTCCTTATATATTATCCACAATAGTTTTTCCCTAGCACCTTGTTTTTCCATAATGGATTCCTGAGCCCAACACTACCTACCTTCTTGGGCCTACAAATTTTACTCCAAGAGATCATAGATATTTTCTTTTTTTAGCTAATCCATACCAATAAAATTTCATCATGATCCGTGTTTATTTTTTGTTTACTTCTTTTGTGAATGAAAGGTAAGAAATAGGTAGATAGGGAGGGCATATACCACAACTTTAAATATTACTAGTTTCCCAGCGTAAGAGATCCACTTTCCTTTCCAAGAGACTAGATTCTTTTCCAATTTTCCCTTCAAAGGGTCCCATAGTATTGAAGAGAAGAGTCCTTTGTCCAAAGGTAGTCCAAGATAAATACACGAAATTTTACCTTATAAATATAATTTCTTTTGTTTGTGTATACCTTAATAATCTAAAATTATTAAGACTCTCAATCAATATCAATATTATCACTAATGGTGGCTCACCCCTTAGTGTGTTGGTCAAGTGGTGGTGTTGTTGTCCCCACCAAGGTTCAAACGCCTATTGGGCCATTATGATCATGAGATTTTGGCTTCACTGATCCAATGTTCTTGCAGGTTTGAGCCTCAACTTTATTAAATGAGGATGAGGTCCCACATTTGTGGACTCATTAGTTCAAAGAATTGGGTAAAAAATATTTTACGTGGATCTTGAGGGTATTCGTGTCAGTGTCACCAGTCACCTTAAAATATTTACTAGGCACTTCTTTAAAAAACTATTATTGCTGATTTTCTTTATTTGAGATTTTTTAAATTGATATTTATTATTAATTTTTGAACAAACTTAATCATGTTTGATAATTTATAAGTTTTGTCGTGCACATTTAAAATTTTGTATGTAATTCACATCAATTTTTATTCAAATGTTGTCTAGTGATGTTGAATGGTCAAAATTCTATGATGATCACTTGGTAATGACATTTGTCCCACACAAAAGAAAATCCCATTATAATTTTGATTCTATTTTATTTATTTTTACATTTAAACAATAAAAGATACAAATAAAAATTCTACTCCAACCCAAATGAACATTATTTGAAACGGACATTGCTCTACCATGTTTATTTTCACACACAAAATATATCAACTTCGTCAACTTAAGAACATACATAACAAGATAAAAAAATTCATTATCAACTTTATTAGAGGAAGTGAAAATATTTTAAACATAACCACAAAATTAAAGAAAATAAACTTAATAATTATATAATCTTGTTATATTAGCACAAAATATGTCACCCTCATCAACCTAGGAACATATAATAGGACACAAATTTCCTTGACAATCTTTATTATTTATGTTGTTTATCTTATATATGTAACCACATAAGACCAGCTAATAGGATTTTTTCAAATTCAAAATGTAACCACAAATTATCGGTTTCATGGATAATTGGTCACATGATTTTGGTAAAGAGCACTCAAATTAATATTTATAATAATTAAGTAGTTATTATGGACAATATTTTAATTATTATTTAGCCATGGTTTTCCTATATGTGTGTTGTGGGAGCTCATTCTCTAATCTATGGTAAGTAAATACCGGTTGAGAAATATGTCCCATTATTATATGTTTCAAGCATATATTATAATTTGAGCTCTAGTGGTGATCAGTTTACTAATCATCATTACCATAAAATATAGAACATCAAAGAAGAAGAAATGTTGAATAGGTTAGTTTTATATTTCTCACATTCTTGTCTTTGTAATTTGAAGAAACTATGAATGCATGCAAAGATTTAGAGAAGGAAAAAATCTTATGTTTGACCTTTGATACAAGCTTCATTGGATTCGATGTATGTATTTTAGAAATCCTTTAGAAACATTATTTAAAGGAAACTTTTAGTATGAATTATGAGGTTGCAAATGCAATCAGTTTGTTTGATATGCATAAAAACTGAATGAAACATTAGTAATAAGTTAGTCAAATCAATTGGAAGATAAACGACGATTAGACAAATTGAAAAGACAACCTATTTCTCTCTATTTCAAAGGACTATTGCTCTCAGCTGCAATAGATATCCTAGTGACAACTTTAGAAGATGAGAATGATCTATGATGAATGATGTAAAGCTAAATGATGCACAATTCGATCTAGGATGCAAGATCTTGATGAGAAACTAAGATAAATACAAATTTCCATTATGATCCTACTTAATAATACTTATTGCTATTTTCTAATGGATGCAAAATTCAACAAAATGTAATTTTTATGATGTAAAGTGGTGATGTAAAAGTGAATTGGTTGTAAAGTGGTTATTTGTACTTAATTATGCCTCATATTTATTGGATTTCCAAGGTGTAGGGGGTAAGTTAAGATAACCATGGTCAAATTATTGTTGAGGTTAAGGGTTAATGATGTGTCCCCTTTGAGTGGAAAAGATTGATTTATAGGATTGAGTGGTCAAGATAGAAAAGCCTTGGAGTGATTCATGTGCTCTCTTTTCTCATTCCCTATTGGTTGAGTGATTTTTTGTCACATAGTGGTGGGTGAGAGAATTTAGGATTTAATTACTTTATCCATGTTTGATTTAATGAATTAAATTTAATAAATTGGTGAGCCAAGCAGTTAAATGATTAATTCAATTACCTAGTTATTTGATTTATTGATTTTAATTAATTCAAAATAGCTTGTATTTGATTATTTTTTGCTTTGACTTTCTTTGACTTGTGTTGACCATTTTTAGGTGTATACAAATGCACCTCTTTGAATCAATGTGTGAAGCGCATTGGTTTAAAGAATACCTGATGTCCTATGTTTGATATTTTATTTGATGTCCGATTTGTTGTGAAATTGATGATGATAATGTTCTGATATGAGTCCTGCTATGATATTGATATGATGTGGATTTCTTGATATGAATCCTGGATATGATGATGATGTCATTTTTACTAATAATGTGATATCTCTATTGTGAAAATTGATCCATTTTGATGTCTCGGTGTAAAAAAAGAATTTCAACATCTGATGTCCCCGATTTAAAAAAGTGTCCTGATTTGCAAAATTATGCACTTTGGTGCCAGTATGCCCCCTCGGGATTAAAATAAAAATGATTTCGAATGATTTGGATGATTTGCAAAAAAATTATTATGTTATGATTTTGATTGATTTCTTGATAAAAAATGATGTGGAATGTAATTGCCCCAGTTAAATTAGATCATTGATGTGTCTCAAAGACTAGATTGTATGCTTTTTTTGATGAATTAGTCAACATTTTTTGATGTGTATGTCGATGTCAGATGATAGGATTTGATGTTTCAACCTCAAGATCTAGAGAGCCAAAGGTAGATGTGCTCGTCGAGATTGATAGAAATCTCAATTGAGTAGATAGGATGGATGATGTTTGATGTTTGACTAATTAGGATGATCGATAGATGATTGACGGATTGATGTTTGATTTGATAGGCTTACTAGTATGTCTTTATGATACAAGGTTAATTAGATGTCCAGATGATATAGGGTCAAGGACTGGTGGAAGAGTAGGTCCATCTATAGGTGGTGCAGACATAGGTGGGACAAGTATAGGTGACAACATTTTGATGAATGACCTGACAGATTCAGGAAGTAGTCATGCCTAGATCTTACTCATGATATCTGATTTTTGATGATGGACATATGTATCTCTCTCTTGATGTTATTGATGGACTCTTGATGTATCTTGATGTGGAAATTTGATATACCTTACCCCTCCTTTTGATAATTATGATTTATTCTCCTTTGATGTCATTATACGTGGACTTTATGACTTTATCATTTTTCTAATTTTTTTCATCTTCAAAACATTTTTCTTATTGTTATATCTTTAGCTATGTATCGGGTTTCAGGAACCCTTTAAAACTTGTTTTACTTAATCAATTTTTTATTTATTTAGATTGATGTCATATAATTTGTTTTACAAAAAAGATTTAAAAAAAAAAAAGTTATTAAAAATAGATAAACTTGATATTTGAATTTTATAGACCAATTTCTTTAAAAATGAATTGAAAAATAAAAAAATTATTGAAATCCTATAATATATATTTGAAATCTACACTCTATAATCTATAAAGGGTTTTAATTTCACAAAAAATAAGTATAATACATGTGCAAAAATTCAATATTTTTTTGTATGCATCGACATAGCCTTGTGCTAGTAGGTTCAACGCTAAGGGTTGGGGTCACCATGCCTTTCCTAACCGAAATCCTGAAGCAAAAGGCGGGTTGGGATTTCAAAATAAATAGCTAAGGTACTCGTTATAAAATATGTACCTCTTACATAAATATAGTAATTTTTAATGTGAAAATTAGTTTGTAGGATTTTTTTTTATATAGTTTATTTTACAAAAATAGTAGCCTTTTTTTAAATAAATACATTTAAATAACATATGACCTTTTTACATTATTTTTAAATTATGGGTACTCCTTATTTTTTTTACTCGGACCCCTGAGGCATAATGGCTACTGATTTTCTAAATAATGGGTACCCATTCCTAGTGGGACTCCCAAAGTCAAGAAAATTTTCACCAAATTGGGACCCAACTTCTTGCACGCACCCATGCCTAAAATACCACATGTTGGTTGTTGAAAAAAAATACACATTGACAAAAGAAATTAGATATGACAAGCTTAACATAATAATAAACATAAAAAAAGTTAGATAGCTAACAAAGAGCTTAACAACATTGTGGTGTCTTTTGTCTATATAGAAATGCGTGCAAAACTAACGAAGAGCGTGAATAAAAATTTGAGAATTTTTTAAATATTTTCTGAAAGTGCATCTTAAACATGTAATACTCATCCAATCCTTTAGATTGGATGCCCAAGGCAAATCCAAGCCTAAGGTTTATCATTTCCCAAGGTAGTTGATTTGGCACGTGCCAAATATGGCACTAGCCAAATGAATAACATTGCTAATTAGTATCGAGAAGTTTTCTTTATTTGTCTCCTAGTTTCACTAAGACACAAACTTTAGCTTTTCTCTATTTTTATTCATCTTTCTATCCATCTTTCATTACCCTAGCTCCATGTATCCCCCTCTATGCATCTCCACCTAACTCTCTCTCCCTTAGAAGCCTCTCCCTTTATGAACTCTCTCACTCTCTTTCTCTGAAAATAAAATAAATGAGATATAAAATGAACCTCTCTCTCTCTCTCTCTAGTTTACGATTAGCCTCTCCTCTCTTCTCTCTAATTTTTCTAAGAAATTTTTTTTTCCATTAATCCTATTTGGCACATGTCATATATGGTGTGTTCCACATTTGATACACTATAAATTGTAAACAAATTAAGGCACTTGTGTTTTAGGCCCACATTCTCTAATTCTTGCCTAATTTCTACACATTATCCGACAAAAAATCTCTTTCCACGGTGTTATCATTTTTCTCAAGAACAATTAGCATATTCTATCACCTTTTCATCGCCTTTTTGTTCATTATACAACATAGAAGATGATAATTCAAATCTTTTGGATCAAAAGTAATTATTTGAGGTAAAATTTTCATGTTTTTTGTAGAATTCAAATATTTATTATTAGTTTTTCTGTTTAGAATTGGTAACATAGACTCGTTCTTTTTATAACTTTAATTAAACTAAGCTCAAATTTTGAAGATTTTGAAGTGAATTTGTAAATTATAATATTGAATCTCAATTTTGAAAGTACATTCTATAAATTGAAGTTATCAACTAATCTCCATTTCTTATTTGTGTGCACATGTAGAATTCATCATCATGGCAAGGAAATGACCAAAGATTCTAATGCTAGAAGAGCGTGAAGTTGAGAATGAAAATAAAAGAGTAAGAACAAGGCAAATTTGTAAAGGAATGAAATTGAATACCATAGAAGAGGACATGTCGATGGAAGAGGAACATGAAACACACATGCAATGTAACAAACAATTGGATTTTGTGGCACAAACACAACATATGCAAAACCTTTGTGCAATAAGATAGTTGAATCACAAAGTTCTGGGCATGTCATCTACATCTCAACTTGAAGGTACACCATTTTAATCATCTCGAGTTGAAGGCACACCATTTTCAACATCTCAAGTTGAAGGCACACCATTTACGACGTCTCATATTGGAAAGGGACCATCTTACACATCTCAAATTGAAGGCACACCATATTTTACATCTCAAATTTCAAGGTATATCATCTCCATTAAAGGTACACTATCCATCTATAATATTTTTGACATTCCTAATGTTGAGGCAACTTAGCATATTAGACTCCTCCTAGATTTTTGCATACAAGTCCTAAGTATTCAATTGATGTTGATACTAATATTTTGAAATCAATGGTTGATAAGATTCCCAAATGTACTTGTCAAAAATATGCTAACGAAATATGGAGATTATGTTTTTAGAATTTAAAGGAGACAAAAAGATGTCAACTATTTGCTTTGATTAAGTAAAAATAGGTTTTACAAGGACCCGAAACCTTTACAAGAGTTATTACAAATTTTAAATAAAGTTCAGCAAAAACTGTGCCATAGCACCTAGCAAGGAAAGAACAGAAGCAAAAAAGCTAACAACCAAATAAAAAAGTCCCACAGATACACAATAAGGACATAAAACAGTAAAAGACAACTACATGCCCTCTACCATTTCCTGGGCCTGAACGACCATGATCTGCATCTGGTTAACCAATTTCTTAAGGTCTTCAGTTTCCTTGTCCACCTTTGGACTCATCTTCTTTGTGCTTTCCCTTGTATGAGTTCCTAGTCTTGTGATCTCCTTCCCCTCTCTGCAGTCCTTTCCCCCTTTTTCCTAATCTAACTTGTCCATCAGGATCTGTGCATGTCCTGTATAAGCCTTCAGGCTCACCAAACACCGCTCCTTGATTTTCTTGTCTGTTTCCTCCAATTTTTCAACCTTTATATTCAATTTGTTGATTTTCTCTATGTTATCCTCATCCTCAGCCCTATCAATGATATCCTTCAACTGTTTCTCCATTCAGCCCACTTTTCTCACAAATTCCACCTGGGCTTCCAAGTTCCCTACAACCTCTTTCATTTCATCCAGGCAATCAGCCACTGGTTTCTCTCCAATTCCTATTCTTTTTAGGATATTTCTCTCGTCCCTCATAACTTCAATTTGTTTTTTCATATTCATATTGTCTTCAATCAAATTACTCACCATACCCGTGAACTCCGCAATGCAGTCCTTTCTTTGCTTGATATCATCTGACATATGGTAATTGCTCGTTTCCTCATTTTCATTATACTCTGTTTCCTCATGCCCTGTTTTCTCTTTCTCTGTTCTTTTTTTCCAGATTTTCCTTCACCTTTTCCTCCTCCTTTTTCTCATCAGTTTCCATATTCCCCTTTTGGCTTGGGTTCTCTTCATTGTTGTCTTGTTTGTCCTCCCTATCTCTACCTCTTTCATCCTCCCCAGGATTCTTCTCAGCATTCTATTTTTTCTCCGTCATGTCTTCCTCATCCGAGGAGAGGACGATTCTCCTCTTGTTGGATTTTTTCTCTTTTCGGCTAGACTTGTTCTTTTCCATACCTTCTCCCCATTTTCTCTTTGTGATGTCTTTTTATCCTCCTCTTCCTCCTTAGACTCCATCTCAGTTTCAGATTCTTGCACCAGAGTCTTTTTCTTCTTCCCCTTTTTATCCTTTTTCTTTTTCATTTTTCTTTCCTCCGTCTTCTCATCATATGTTTCCTTATCTGTATCACATCCCTCAAACAAGGGCTTCTTTTGGCTCTTCTTAGATGAGGAACCCTTCTTCGTAGTTTTTTTGGGGGTTTTGTATCCCTTGGGCTCCTCTTCATCTTCTGTTTCTTCCTGTGACATACTGTCTTCCTCATCACCCTCTGTGTCTTCCTCATCTCTTTGGTTCTTCTTTAACAAAGGTCTTTCAAATTTTTTTTATTTTCAAAACTTCATAAATTCTCACCATCAAGCCCTGGTGAGTAGCATGATCACCTTTTGGATCTTTCTACAAGCTATTAATGGTGAAATCTAATGAGTTGAGAAAGTAGAAAGGTAAACTAATTTTCACCTTATGCCTGAAGTGATTTAAAAGCATAAAATGGTGGCCATAGGCACGGGTGAATCTATCGTCCAACATAATGTAACTGATAATCACAAACAAGACATACCTCCAAAGCATGGAAATGCACTTTGGGTTGTGGTAAGAGGTATCAACCTTAACCAGTCTCGCCTTTCCCTCTTCCATCTCTAGAAAAGCCTCCCAGGCCTTATCAGATAGCGCCCTATCTCTGTAAAACTTAATTCCTTCCATGCTCATGCCCGTAGCTTCCGCAATTATCTCCTCAGTGACCTCCATTTGCTGATTTCCCACCATAATCTTGCCATTTTTATAGGATTTGGTGAATATCCTAGAAATAGAGGGATTTCTACCATGAAGTTTTTCCAAGAAAACCTCCATCCCTCAATCTTTCAAAATCCTCCAAACTGTTGGCATATTCCTCCATTCTTCGCAATTCACCGACTCAACTATTTGTTGAAATGAAGATAAATCTGAAATTTAGGTCCATCACGAAGATTCTAGGGCTAAGAATGATGGATGAGTCAAGTGATAAATCTATTGTCAAATACCTAATGATCATATCATAGAACAGGTTCTACATCAAGCATGAAAGATAGTAATGTTACACGATTTGCATTCACATCAAAAATAATGAGCACTCAACCCAAGAAATATAATCTCATTAGATTGACAAGTAAAGCATTGAAAATAAGTAGAAAGTATCTAATGTGAGTCGTGGGAAGGCATTAAAGAATGGAGGAAACAAATAGTAATGAGTTATGGGAATTCTTTGACAGACTACCACAAAAAGATAAAGCGATTGTTGAATCTTTGAGATCATTAATCAAAGAGTTTTGGAAGAATAACACACAAGTACCTTATAATCAAAAAGATGTTGTAAGGAGGATTACTATTCAAATCTGTGGTCCACATTCGAACCATTTTTTGGATTCAACTCAAACACAACTTTTTGCCAGATTTTTAGAGATGTATCCTAAAATTAAAATTAATCAAAGATATTTTGAAATGGAAAATCCCTTTTATGTCAAAATAAACCACACACACAACTTCTTGTTGTAAGATACATATTGAATTTTCTAATCATTATGATGTTTATTGACATCTATGTGCAGATTTGTATTCTAGCACCATTTTTTAGGAATGTAACATAAAGGATCCACCTAGATCATCAGAGGATTTCATATCTACCATTTTATGTGAAAGAGTGGATGGTCAACTATTTTACAAGAGCTTATGCTTGAATGACACTTGTATTAATTATGATATCTTGTGACATTTTCTAATTTATGAACATATGAAGAGTACACATGAAATTGGGAATGAAATAGTGGAATTTGGAAAATAAGAAATGGGCCTATAATCTAAAGGATGGAAAAGAAGCAAAACTATGTGAATAATAAGTCATTGAAAATATTTTGGTTATCATTTTATCGGCATATTTGGTGAAAAAAAAATTTATGAGTATGCAAGGTATACCTATAGAGCTTGATGGTTGAATTACAAGGACACACTCCCACTTTATACCATTGTTTCAATTGTTGACTTTGTAGAGAACTACACACTACAACCACATAATGAGGTGCAATCAAACTATTACAACTCCACACAAGTTGTTATATTTGTGCATATATCATTCAAGCATCCATGTGATAGTACAAAAGAGAGAAAGAAGATATTGAGGGAGCATCATTTTTATATTGATGAAGATCACACACACATTCTACAGAGTTTGTGCAAGGTTTATTTGAGATGTTCTATTGTGATTTGGCTAGTAGGGGCATATATTTCCTTTAGCCTATCATATGGTAGTACAATTGTGCATCATAATTCAAGAACTCCTAGATGTTTTATTGGTTGGGTACATTAGTACATTCGACCCTATTTTTAGACCAACATTTCTGACCAAGATTTAAAATGGTTTTGTTTGGTCAATTGATAGAAGGAAAAAAAAAATTTAATCCATCTCCGTGTTGGTCAAGATTACGACCAACATGGGCATATAACTTAAAATAAAAAAAGGCAGTTTCATTTTATTTCATTTCGTGATTGCGCAAAGCACCAGAGCTGAGGGAGGGAAGGAGGGCATGATGAAGAATGTTGATGAACACATGAAAGAGGGAGAACAAGACTAAGAATCTCAGACACAGAACACATGGACGATCATCAAAAAGAAAACCCTATCACTTGTGGTGACCTAGGGTTTACTTCAGCGGGTAATATTTTACCATTGCAAGAATTATTTATATTGTTGTAAGTAGATTGCTACAGGTTATATGTAGAAATTTTTTATAGCGGCATATTACTACTGCATCTGATGGACACATGTTTATACGACTTATAAAATTGTCACTGAATTTGGATGAGACTGACAGTTTAAACCATGGAATTTAGTGTTCATAATGTTGGTCAAACTAAAGATTGACCCATATACATGGAACCATTTTTCTGTAGTTTCTTTACTTGCAATCAGTGCCTTGTGGTCAAATGCTACTATTAACTGATCAATTGACCATAGGGCAATGTGGGGATTAAAAATTTATAAGAAATTTAGTAAATTAATTGTATTCATGGTGCACTAGTCTCTATACAGCTTATGGATGTTGCCTAAATTTTTCTCCTTAATTGATTGCACCATATTGTGCCATTTTGTATGAAAAAAAACATGACCAAATTAATGCAACCTGTGTGCTCGTTAAATTGCAAAAGATACATTCTGAGAATGCTCATAGTGTTTTTTATTAGAATGAATTGGATGAATAGTGTTATGGGTAGATGTTCTCTTAGGGAGTACATGAAACATAGAAAGACACAATTGTATTTGATATCTAACTTTCTCTAAGTATAAATTTCCTTATTGTCTCTTCACAAGCCTGCCATAAATTATGACCTTCAAGAATCAATAATTTGTCAAATACCTGTGAACAATCTCTTCATATGATGTATCCTTTGGAAGGTTGGATAATATTTCCTCTGTTGTACTTAAGGCTGATTGAAGCTTAGAAAGGCTTTTTATTTCCTCCCTTACCATGAATTTCTACAAATAAAAACAAGAGGGTCAAAAATATTGTTCATCCAATATCATTTGTAAGTACAATGTGGATATAACAACCTACAAAGTTACTGACCTTGAAGGTGTTAAATTTTAAATAGGCTGAATAATTTCAAAACCTTTGTAATAAAACTTAATATTTTAATAGAGGAAGTAGCTCATTTTTTTGCCTACCTCGAGTCTTAAGGTCTTAAATGAAAGAGCTTAATTGATTTCTAGTGAGGAGACTTATGGTAGAAAGACTGAAAATAATAGAGAAGGATAGATATAAAATGTTTAAGGCCGATAGGCCATTCAAACATTTGATTTCATCTTTTGGAATCATCTAATCAAAGCTACAATCATTAAAAATCTATTATGATGGATACTCTTGTGACTGCATCTCTATATGAAATAGTCATAATCTTGAAGGAGAATAAAAAAACTTCTTAAGAAAAAAATTTATTTTTAAAGGACAGTCATGGATCATATTTTGATACCTTGTAACAACACTTCTCTTGCCCTTTTTTGCATTGATGACATGTTTATTACAGTTCATAAAATGTCCTAAAATCAACTTTCCATCCTTGGTGTTTACCTTATATTCCTTTTGACTATTATGAACTAGACCAATCCTTATTTGTGGTGCTTTTGTCCTCATATGCTCATTGTATTTTTTCTCTTCATTTATAAAAGCTATGATCTCTACCCTCTAAATAGTGCTATATTGTTCTTAACCAAAAGAAGTGCTATAAATATGAAAGACAATGTGAAGATGTGATTGAAAGTGTTGAATAGTCATATGGAAAAGGGAGAATAAAAGACATTGATTTCATGGATATTAGTACTATTACAAATATATGAACATTAAGATATCAACCATTTTTTAACAGTAGTTGAGAAGATAGAGTGCTCACTTTTTGTCTTTAAAAAAGATCATTCATTATTAGGAGAGGATTTCAATGAGAAATAATAGATATACAATGAAAATAACTATCAATAAGTAGTGATGTCATATAGAAAAAGCAGAGGGAGAAGTGACATAATCAGTACCATGAGAAAAAAGTGACAGTGAGAGCTATGTTTTAGTCATTATTATGCATTTGAGAAACACAAGACTAAATAAAAAATTATTACAATGACATTAAGGGTCACTAAAATTACCATGAAGAGAATAGGTTGAGAACATTGACTATAAGAAAAAAAAAAGAATTATTTAGGCATTTTAAAAAGTCATAGGGAAGATATCTAGAGCCTACGGGTTTTGACAGTCTGATGAATAGTGAAGGAGCACAATATTATATGCTTGTTACAATATATTGAAGATATCAATGACAATGAAAGGTTGTTATAGTTACAATGTATATAGACCAATGATAAATACTAAAACATTGACAAAGATAAGAGGGTTAAATGTGTTTATAAAACATTGATATATATATTAGGCATAAGAGAAACTCAAGAAGTTCAACTGCTATTCTACTGATTGACATTATGGTAGTAAACTCACTTTTCATTGCTTCATTGTCTATTTTGCATTATTTCTTTGTTGAAGTTGTCACTATTATGTCAATAAGATTCTAGTTCATTTTCTCTTTAGATCTTCAATATTATTCTCACTTGATCAATTTTGTAGTAGACATTCCTTCTTGGAAAATTCTTTCACTAATTTCAATTCATAGTTCCGTACTATTTCTATGATAGTGCTTCATTGATAGTATCATCTTCATTCTTCTCACTGTGACTATCTTTGAATAGTAAATGAATCTTTATGGAAATCAATGAATACTATATATCCTAAAAAACAATATGGATCCCTCATTGATTCCTCATAACATGGTTATTATATCCAATAAAATAATCATCTTATCTTTTAGAATAATAACTACATCTTATTGGGTAGTCATACATCCAATGGAATAGTGAATATATCTTCATTGAAGAACCATTATATCTCTTTTTTAACTCTTTCTCGACATCTAATTTTTTCTCCATACAAATCACTGGTTTTCACTTCATATAGCAATGTATATGTACATAGTCACTAGATAAGACTATCTTGCAAATTAACTATCACTGTATTGATATTCCTTGTCACTGCTTTTGACAATGAAAGGCACAACCCCTTATAAATCTCCATATTTTTTCACTTCTTAACCGCTTTTAACATTGATATCTATTTCCATTATGATTTTCTAAGTTGAAAATCATTTCATTGTTTTTACATTCTATTGTCATTGCTATTGCATTGACTTTTTATTAATATGTTTGAAACCCATTCACTATTATTACTCTCCATCTATCCATAGCTTCAACAACTCATATCACTACTACTATCTTTTCATCCCCGTTTCCTAGTATTTTTTATATATTTTGTGATGTTTTACAATTGTCCTTGAGTTTGAACACATGCTTCTTGCTCCTTCAATCAAATGTTTTGCTCTTTATAAACAACCTTTGTAATTGAATTCACATGATAGTATGTGGATCTCTTTTTTTTGAATTCATAATAGTGAGCTCCCCTTTGTTCTATACCTCAATGTATTTGATCTCTATAGGTTGATCTTTTGTTTTTTCCCCTTAATTGTTTTACATCCTCTTTCCATTGTCACAAGTGCTTCCAATGTATTGAAATCTTCTTGAAAAATATTTCTCATTCCTTTCTGCATGAAATTGATGTCCTACTAATCTTTTCATAAAAAAATATTATTTTCGGCATTGCAGGAGGTTTCAGAGGCATATCTGGTAACGGTTTTTGAAGATACTAATTTATTTTTTATTTTCCCCTTCCTGCCAAGGTTGGCTTCTAATCTTGGTTTCCTTATTGTGGTTAACGGGAAGGTGAATTTAACAATATCTAGGTTGGAGTAATTATAATAGGTTGGGATTCAAAGTTATATTCTACTGAGAGACTACCCATGTTGGTGCAAATTGTTCCATGATTGACTTTTCCTTGTGACTACCAATACAGGCTACATAAATTTATATCGACATTCATTGTAAAAGTGATCTTCTATCAGTGTTGCATAGTTTTCTCCATGTGCACATTGACTACTTTATTCTCTATCTCTGATTAAAGTTTGTAATTACCTAAACTGTTTATAATAAGATATAATTATGTGATAAAATGAAAAACACGAGGCATAGAACTTCTTTAATCTAGTTATTTATTTGTGCATTTAATTTGCAAGTTGAAACTTAGCATAGACAGAAGTAAGACTGATAAAAAAATGTAGAAGTGGTATGATATTTTACAGTAATCAGCACAAAAATTTGTTAAATTTGAGGGTGATTGTTGTTAATTCAAAAACTACGTTAACAACCCCTAATATCGAATATAAAGAATGTATAATTTAAAGTGTTTAAGTTGTTGGCCCAGTTCACATGTTCTTTTTTTACGATAGGAAAGTGGGGGCACAAACATCCCCTTTGATCTTGTGTCATCATTTAGATGCAACTAGTCTATGTTGTCTCATCATTTCTGCTTTCTTTCTTATATGTATAGATATACATAATTATGTGTATGTTTACATAATCACACACACACACACACACAGATACACACACACACACACACACACACACACACACACACACACACACACACACACACACACACACACACACACACACACACACACACACACACACACACACACACACACACACACACACACACACACACACACACACACACACACACACACATCAGTATGTATGTGTATACATCATTATGTTGGCATAATTATTCATTATTTTCATTATTGTTACTTTGTTTTAGGTCTTTTCCATGGATAGAACATTTGGTATTGAATGTTGTCATTTGGAGTCCTTGGAAGAATAGTGCTCCAGATTATTTAATGTGCATGATGGATGATGACATCAAACATGTTGTTCTCTACCTTCTGAAACATAATATTGTTGGCTCGCATGTACACGATGGGGTGATCTATAAACTAATATTTTCTAATCTCTTTGAAGTTACCGGTCGGTTAGAATGGGTCTTGAAGGTGGTTAAGCATGTGGTTATTTTTGACAATTCGTAAAAAGTTGTGCAGGGGATTCAGACCATCAATCCAAACATTATCTCTGGCAGGCTTGGCTCAATTTTTGATAACAGATCTGGCTTTGAAAATAAAATTGTGGAGGCGTGGGAGGTGTTCAAGCTATATTGTGCTAATGATATCTACACTGCTATGAGTATCTTCCATGGTCACAATGAATATTTTTTCACTTGTGATGATAGGAATGTTATGATGGACTACTTCTATGGAGTTGGCATATTTGTCAACAAACTAGGTCGTCTTTAGATCAAATGTAGACATGAAACTTAACTGTTTAACATAATGTATGGAATACTCTTCTTTGTAAATGTTTTTTATATACATAATCAGGGTCTAGATATCCATATGTTCATCATCATTACAAAAACTTATCTAGTTAATGAACTTTATATCCTTATGCATTATGTTGTTGTGATTTTGCCTCTTTTTTTTGACACAATGAATGGTTTCAGATATCACTTATTTGAAAAATGGTGGCTTCATTATATATTCTTTGAGATTACTGTCCTACATTGTAATAGAAGTCTTTTACTGTATTTGTAACTATGGTTTTGTATAATTGTTTCTCTTTCTTACCATTGTCAACTACTAATCATTGGTTTCTCTTTCTCCCTTGGGAATTTTTTTCAGGTAGAAACGATAGGATACCATCTATCTTTCTTGAAAAAAATTTATCAAATTATGTCACACTAAATTGGAAAATTGACCGTGAAAATATGAAAAGCATCTAGGGGGAAAAGGGTATCGAAATATAAAATTACCTTTCTGACAGACCCTTGGGAAGTGCCCACTATTTTAAATGTGCTAAATTAGATGCCTTAAATCATTTTTCATATGTTTTAAAATGTAGTTCATATGCACTACATTGTTGGTTTGTCGACACCAATGTACGACATAAATAACATGGCTTACTCCACACCGGGGAGTGCCCGATACACACAAATAGAGGAAACAATCAATCGATAGCATAAATTCTTAAAAGAAATCATAAAGGAAACTAATCTAATAAGCATGAAAATCAATAGCATATACATATCTACATCAGAGAAACAAGATGGAAGGTATAGCAAGGAGCACTCAATACTCAGAATCTTTGTCTCTGGAGGAAGGTCACCATTTGTACACCGGTCCCCAGTTGTGGTAAAGTGCAACACCACCCTACCATGTGGAACCCTCAATCCCACCCCAATGCGCTCACAAAGATAGTAATATGGCCACAATCACAAGGTACACACATACCAAGAAGGAATATCACACATGCCAATGAAGTGCAAGATCTTAGAGGATGGTACAAAAGTTGTAACATAAACACAAATACAGAATACAATATGGAACATGTACAAGGGGCCACTAAAAATCTATAAGGATATAGTATAGGGACTCAAGGTGGGGTGTCATTACATGGCTTGTAGTACCCCACATAGCATCGAGTCTTAGGTCAATGTTTGTAGACAAACATACATCAACATGTATCTTATGTCAACGCCCTCAAATGGATAGATATGGACTTGCCTCAAGTCTACACCCTCAGATAGACATGTAGTCATATTAACTCTCCTTAATCTGTTTGACCCAATTTATTTTATTATGTTATCACTTTTTAAAGAACTCCTTTGCGTGTCTTGTGCCAACCACTTGTGGGTCAGGATCCATGTAAGGATCCACTCCAATCCACTACCAAAACACTAGGCTCATCTTGTTATACAATGAGGCACAATGAAATCAATACAACAAAGCAAAGCAATAAAAGACTCTCCAAGTCCTAAAAACCCATAATAAAATGTGGTAATCTCAATTGGTTTTAAAAAAAGAGCATGGGCCCCTTAGGATCCTGACATGGCACACTCAATGTGCTTGTGATGGATATCAAACATCAACATCGCTAACTCAAGAAGTGATCTCAAATCAAGCATCGAGCAAAAACCACAAAGGGGTAAAATGCAAACACATGTGCACACGACACATTCAATAGGAGATTTTTCCAAAAGTATGAGTTTGAACATGAATTCGATACACACAAAGTGAAAATACACAATGTTCAAAAACATGGAGTACAATCCATTCTAATGTTCAGTTAATGTCAAACATGCCAATCGACAATTCTGGGAAGTACACAAAACGAGGAAACCCCAACAATCCCAAAAAAATAAACTTCAAAGAAAGTCACAAAATGAAAAATAATTTCCCTTTGGCACCCAACAACACATTTATGTAATAAAATCCCTATTTCAGGCACACACAGAAAATCAGGGAGCACAACATTATTAAAATCGTAATTTCCAAATTTACAAACTGTAAAAGCATGTAAAAACCCAATCATGTAATGAAAATAATTTAAAGTGTGGGTCATTGCTAATTCTCAACCCACAATCCTATTGCATTTTATTGGAATAAAAAATATGAAGCAAATTTTTTTTTGTGAGATACCCTACCTCACACAATACAAAACTTATAAAAAAAGGGAGAGAAAAATCAATTTGTCGGGAGAATGCAAACCGCTCCATGGGAAGTTGAGGGACCGCGATGCGAATCCAATGAGCTGCTACCCATAAAAATATGATGCATGGATCAAACAAAGCAAGAAGAAATGGATTTTCTCCAATTTAAATTAGAGCAAAATCCTAATTTCCACAAAAACAAGAATGAGGAAATAAACCTTTTTACTCAATAGAAAGTCACTTTTCCCAAAAATAGACTTTATAAAATCATTTACAATGATTAAAATGAAATTAAAGACTTCCTAAAAATCCCTCATGAATAATTAAACCAATTCCAATTAAATGGAATTTGACTACGACAAATTAGCCGACAAATAAAAATACACTTAAATAATAAAATCTACATTTAATTAAATCTCATCTGTGACAACTGCAAAACCTCTAAAAGCATAGATGCATCCACTAGTATAAGAACAATATGCATATGAAATCCCGATTTACCAACACGTACTAGAGGGATAAAATAATAATCACGGTTACATTGCCCATATAGGGACGATATTGGCTCAAACATGAAATTTTTGTGATACAATCTCCTGTGCCACTCTCAGGGACAAAGACACACTAAAAAACTGCAAATTGAACGGAATGATATCTGGTACCTATTCATTGCAATACACAAACATCAAGTGCAACTGCTCACAATATAAATAGTCAAAGCATATATTATAATAATAATAATAAAATGCACCTAATGGAACACTGATGCTCTAGTGATGTGATCATTCATATGTATTGGAATGTCACAGTACTGGTCATTCGATATTCTAATCCTCAATATATATATCAATTAAATAAGTATTTCATTTAAATTAAAAGTATTAAAATAATCATTTTTTGGCCATAGAGCATATAAAAGGGATAACATCGATGAAATATCCAATGAAAAATAAGGCACAATATAACAAGGAATCCAATAAAATTATCGTAATAACATAATCCATAGTCTCAAATACAAAATACACTAGATATCATCATCAAGCATCATGACACATCAAAACAACAACATCATGAACATATGATAAAAAAAAGGTAAATAGAAACATAATCTAACCATCTAGCACAACTATGATATTGGTAATCAAAACAATGTATTATCATTGAATGCATCTCACTATGCAGATAATCATAAAAGAAAGAAAAAAGACTCTATCTCAGATCAAAATATCATAGAACAAAATGCAGCCACATGAGGCACTACAAAAGGATGGTAGTCGTGTTTACATTCTGTGCATTTCAAATTACTAAGCCATATGAGGTATAAAAGGATAAATATTCCTAATGTCTTGTACAACTTGTTGCAGATCATGGCTGTAGAGACCCAAAAAGGTAGGGATAAAATTATTTGATAATATTACCTTTTAAAAGATCTTTGCAAGATGTATCCCCACACATGTCATGGGAAGAATTTTTAAAAATTAAGTTTAGGTAAGTGAATGTAAGACCTAGAGGGAATCCCTTGACTCATAGGGTTAGAGGAGAAGTAGGGGCCATAAAATTTACCCCCGGAGCTTCCACTTCTAGGTCGTTTCCTTCTAAAAACCCTATTGCATCTAAATCAAGTTCTTTTGAAGCCATGCACGATGATGCAAGTTATTATTCCACAAACCCTAACTTGAATGCTTCACCCAAGACCAAAGTTTGCACTAGGACAACTAATAAAAATGAAATGTGTAGAAACTAAAAAGGGAAAAGATAAGAATAAAAAAACTTGAGAAATAAAAACTTGGGAAGAAAAGCACCCTACAGCCACTACACAAAGAAAAAGGCCTAAAAAGAAATCAAAACCATCAAAAACTACTGGTAGGGTAACTCAAAGGAGAAGTCATAGGCTCAAAGGAAAACCCAGGAAGAAAGCAAAATCCACTAAAAGGAAGGTGAATATAAAAAATAAATCATCAGATTTTGTGCATACTTCTCCGAGTGAGGAGGAGAGACTTCTCTGTAACCGTCCCCCTAGGGAAAACCCAACCTTTACCTCTACATTTGAGCACTAGGATAATACACTTATGTTTGAATATGTGTTAGAGGAATAATTGAAAGAGAATATTTCATAGGAAGGGGAATCTACCTAGAAAGAACAAGAATTATTGACATATAGAGATAGAGAAATCCATAGCCCCTTGCCCTTAAGGGTTTAATCAAAAGAAGCTACAAATATTTTCTACACCTAGCATAAAATTCTTTATAGCCCTGAACATAAGTAGAAGATCATGGACTCTAGAGAAGAAGCCTACTAGGAATATGAGTAGATGGTTGCAACCTTTGGTAGAACAATGTTTGGATATCTAGCTTAGAGATGGAATGAGTTTCTCGATCAATTGAAACAAGTCGAGCCCCATTTATTGCAGAATTATTATGCAACTGTTAGAAGGACCACCAAATATATGCATCTAAGCAGGAGAATGCAATAGTACTGACTTCCATTGTTTTTTCAATCACCTATTCTCTTGTGGCCAATTCCAGACTAAAGGAATTATCAGTATACTAAAGAGACAAAGAGGTCAAGGTGTGATAGATTGGAAAAGAAACAAAGATTCTACTAGAGTCCAAAATTAGAGAATAAAGGGCAAACAAAATTCAGTGATTATAGAGTACAAGCTAGGGTGAAAAATCAGGCTCGGCTTGTTGGAGGACCAACAAAACCTAAGGTTGGAGGTATGACGAGCTCAATTTATGGCTCATTTTCAGTAGAATTTATGATATTAATGCTATTGCTGTTAAGGATTTAGGACATGTTTTTTGATAATTTTTATGATGTTTCGTTAAAATTTGTTAAGCATGAGACATAAACTTATCCTTGGGAAGTTTTTGTTAATATTAAATCTACAATGTGACACACACACACACACACACAGTTTTTGTTTTATTTGATCTATTGTATCTGAGCTAAGTTGTGGGGGAATCACTTAAGGAGGGCCACTTGAGGAGGATCCCATTCATTTTGTTCAGTAGGTAATTTTATGCTTAGTAGTTAGACTCAATCATGGCAATTGTATGCTTTTGCAGCCACTAGAATTTAATTATGTGTCTGGTCCTGCAGCCAATGCAAAACAAATTATTTCCTTGTCTTTTTTCTAAGGATTTTGCTTTTGTTAACTATTCCATTACGATTAATTGTTGATGCATGTTTTGTGTTTATGCTATTTCCATTTCTAGAATATTACTTTCTAGCAATTGTTTTCCTTCCAGTTATAATAGGTGTGACTTTAGTTACTTCTTAGTGCACATACAATGTTGCACCATTTCAAGACTCACATTTCTAGATTGACATAGAAATGAGTCTTCATGATGAGGAGATGGTTGCTTACTATGGATGTCCATTTCTTAAGTCATGGTTTCGTAAACCTAGTTAGGAATTAGTGTTCACATTGGACATAAAATAATTATTTGTATGGTTTGTTATATTTTGTTAAAGAGGTTAGTATTTAATAGAGGTACGAATGTGTTGAGTTGTTAAAAGAAATCAACATATTCGAATAAATTGTTATGAGAGTTTCCTATAATGTAGGAGACTAAACTTCTATATATATAATACCTTATTGAATATAATGATGAAGCCTTTATTGATTTGTTTTTAATTATTCAAGCTTCTCTTTGTCTATATTTTTAATATGGTATCGGAGCAGGATATAGGCATAATATCTTCATTTCTAAGATAAGATGCAGATTATGTAGAGTTATTATGTGCTTCTCGCTAAGTTTGTTTTGGCTATTGATAAGCGAATTAATCTAGACTCTATTCAAGCATAGATTGGTTTATGTCTGTTTGAAAGATATTTGGTGGCATTTGAGTTTGTAGTTAGATCTTCCTTGAGGTCGCGGTCTCCTACATTCTTCCTATCGATTATTATCAACAATTGCATTGGGCAACCAATCAACACTACTATAGCTTTTCAGTGGTTGAAGGTTTGATCGTCATTTTTCTATCTTGAGTGGTGGTTCTATAATTTTCACCAAGCATCTTTTGGCAATTTTATTTGCCTTGCATGTTGGCTTCATGATTGGTGCAATCAGCAATAAATGGAGAAATTTGTAGAAGTTCTTGATCGTATTTTGCATATTTTTAGAGACCTTTGTATTAGTGTAAACTAGATTTCATTTGTGTTGGCCTCTATGAGAGTTTTACTCGAGGTTAGTCGATGTATCCTCCGAGAGTTTTCTTTGGCATTTTTATTAGTACATCTCTAGCCGATGTGTTTTGGTAATCATGACACATGTTGAAGGAGGCCAGAGGCTATAGTTCTCTATTAATTTGGTAATTGGTGGCTTCTGTTATGCCAACAATTCTTCCCTCTTACATTGTGAGTTTTTTTTGCCAGAATCGGCATTCGGTCGGTTTCTTTGCAAGTCATTGGAAGCCTATATCATTTTTCACCAAAGGAGTTTGCATTGTGCATCAAACAAGGTGTTCTTAATTACAAATCAGTCTTTTCCATCTCAGGCCAATTTTTTTCTATTTACTAGAGGGTCATGACAGTTGATGGGTGCAGTAAAGTTCCCTTCCATGACTAGCCGATGTTATGGGTACGTACATATAAATTGATCAACTTCAGTGTCCACAGGAAAGAAAAGGAACTCTAAATTCAAGAAAAATCTGAATTATTTGGTGATCGATAATTTCATTCCATAGCTCCAAAAAATCTTACATGAGGCTTTGGTGAGATTATAAGATGACTATCACTCTACCCGGTTTCCTCAAAAGACACTTCAATTGGGAATAAAGGGTCTCTTCTTTCCAATGACTAATTGAAAAGAAAAATGTTTCAAGGCCAAGTACAGAGATATATGATGTATTTCCTACACTAGAGCTCAAAGTGAGTATTTGTAAGCCTATGTTGTGGGACAAAATTTGTAATTCTCAAATTTTTAAAGGAGGTACTGTTTTATTTTCTAAGATGTTTTTGATTATTAAAGCAACCTAACAAGGGGCCTGGCCCTTATAAAACCACAACACAAAAGAGAGGTGTTGTCTAAAAATGAAGAATAACAAGGTCACAAAAGGACCATCGATAGAAGACTAGTTGCACAACTACTATCCCACATCAAGTGTGGTTAAACAACACATCTACAACAACATATAGAGAAGAAGAGGTTCCAGAGTGTTTCTTCCTTCGCCGATGTACAACTATCCAAGCAATACAATCAAAAGGGTCCCCACCACCCAGGGCAAAGTCCACAACATTACTAGGAATATTTTGCTGACACTGATGGACCCTCAAAAAGGGAGAACCAATAACATCAATAGGAGCATAGCGTTGACTAACCTTAGCAGTCCTAGATTGGAGTATATCAGGAGCAGTAATAGTCAGAGAAGGGTTCATGTCGGTAGAGGGAGATGACTCTGCAACGGGTAGGTCCATCGGACGAGAAGAGGCTAGAGTAGGAGAAACATTCAAGGGGTGTGCATCATCTATAAAGTCATAAGAAGAAGATTTGAAGGCCATGATAGTCAAATGATCCTCATTTGCATCCTTCCACCAAGTGGCAACACCTTTGCATTGTAAGAGAGAAAAATCAGTGGCCAAATGACCATTTATTTCTAAGATGTTTTAGTGACTTATAAAGTCAAATAAATATTGTATTAAATAGGTCAAGTCAGTTTATATAAAGTATGTTTTTCAAGTCATATAAGCTATATAACTTTCAAATAGGGTCAAATTTGCTAAGTAAATATAAAATTTGCTAGAGGAAGGAGCACCAAAGGTTGGAGGACAATTAGTGTCCTCTCATCAGTCACCTATGAAAGGGTCACTTATCAGCTCTATTGGCATTTCATTTTCCTTTTTTTTTTTTTCAGTATGTTGTGTGAATAAGTAGAAATTTCACATTGTGGGGGGGAATAAGGCACAATGTTTCATTCACAGTTTGTGATAAGTATGTTGATTACTATATTAATTCTCCGATGTATAAGTATAGTGGAAAAAAAAGCACCAGAGTAAGGCAGTCCATAGATCTTGAAAGGGTTTGTGTGAGGATCCAAAAAACCACACGATGTGGACAGTTGATGGGTTCTTGTTCACATCAAGATTTTTGGTAAGCCTTTTTGAAACTATGAAAGGAGAAAGACTTTCGTTTTCAAATAAAGATCATGAACTACAAGAGTTGATTTACTGCACTTGAAAGTGCTAAGGTGGAAAACGTATACATCGTCAATTTATTGTAAACATTTGTATAGGAGAGCAACTGACTACAAAGATCCTCTGACTGTCTAACTTCTTGGAAGTATGGTCTACTGGTCAAGGGGCTTTCTAATGAATGATTCATAAGGCACAACACTTGCTAAAGGTTTTGCAAGTGGGGTTGCAAGAAGAGTGAGCTAATCATGGAGGAAACTTTGTAGTTAAGAGTGCTCGAGCTAGAGTAGTAATGAGATGGGTAACCTCCCAGGAAGTCCTGATGCTTCACCTTTGTGAGCATCACCTAGATGCAACGAGTGTTAAGTGTTCCATTCATTCTCATGAGAGATGGTTTCTTCTGAACCACTACTCATGAAATATGGGTCAATGAATTTGATTCAAAAAACTACACAGTTGAATCTTGACAACAATATCATAATTTGACTTGTTCTGGAACATATCTCCTACTTATCAATTAGTGAGCTCAAGGGGCTTTCTAATGAATGATTCATAAAACACAACACTTGCTGGAGGTTTTGTAAATGAGGTTGCAAGCAGAGTGGGCTTAACCATGGAGGAAACTTCATAGTTAAGCATGCTCAAGCTAGAGTAGTACATGCGTAGAAGGAAAATGACTCTTTTCATGCTGTAGATATTTTCAGCATTTTTTTAGGGCCTCTAACAAAACTTTAAATTGTAGAAGATGATATTTAATGTTCATTTATATATAGCGAGTAATATCATAAGTATTAAATTATTTTTAATTTATAGTATCTTATTATTTTTTAATTTTTATTTCTATTTTTATATTTACTTTTAGATTATAATATATTTATTAAATTCAATATTATATTGTAAATATTATAATTTATTATATTTTATGTTTTGGAGTCAATTTTACATTAGAGATAGAGTTGTATTTTCTTTAATGTTATAATTAAAGTTAAATTTTGTTAGTTTGATTTACATCCAAGAAAAAAAATGTGAAAAAAGTGTCAAGAAATTCGTTAAAATTTAATATAAATATGTGAAAAGTAAATGAATATACAATTAATAGTAAATATTTAATGTTTTAGTTTCAGTTATCTAATAGTAATCATATTACAATTGTTTAAAGTCATTAATTTAATAACTATATATAATCTCTTAAAACTTACAATTAAAAATTTAGAAAACTTATAACATATTATTAATATTAAAAAAACTAGTATTATTCTACCAAGCTATAATCAACATTTATGGTGGTTGGAATATATTGAATGTATTATGATATATATTAAATATGCATAATATTTGAAGATATTTTTTTTATGTGTAATGAATAGGTGAAATTTGGAATGATGGTATGCTTGCTAAATTTAGCCCTCACAATGGTAAGAGTGAAACACTTACTAGTCGCCTCTATTAAGCAATGTAATGCTTCCTTACTAGATGCATATTGCATAAATATATTATATTTCAATGCAATGCTTCCTTATTGGATGTATATTGAATAAATATATATAATATAACAGTATATAATAGTTTGTTACAAATAAAATATAATAGATAATATAATATATATTTCATTAGAAGTTATATACATATTATGTAATAACAACTTGAGGAACATTTGGAGAGATATTTTATTTATTAAAATTAATTAATGAATAGGTGAAACAATATTTAGTTACACATTTGTCTTATAATTCAAAAATCAAATAGTTTGTAGTTAGCATACAAATTTCCTATCTTAATATTATGTTATTATATTTTTGTTAAAAATAATATTATAATTTATTATATTATTCTTAAACACAACTATTATTCCAAACATCAATATAGAAATAATAATTGTATATAATATAATATAGATAGAAAAAAATTAAATAATATAATTTTTTTTTTGTATTGATTATAAAGTGATCAAAAAGAAGTTACATTGAGGAAACCCATAGTATCAAAAAGGGGGACAAGGCCCCAACGGAAAGACAACTCAGAAGAGAAAAATGAAATGATTTCCCAGTGTTAATAACAGTAAGCAAAAAGGGTGCACAATAAGCCACTAATGGAGGTGTCCGTCAGTGATATCGACCCAGGTGGTCCAGCCCTGCTCTTCTTCCATCCACGCAACTTTTTTCTTGTTTTGAATTTCAACAAGCATGGCTAAGATGTCTTTCTTGGAGTTCATGTTTCTCTTGATTTCTTTGCTCACTTTATCCAAAGTCTTTTCAAACACTTGAAGGTTGTCCAGGTTCCTTCTCCATTCATGGCCATTCTTGAGCTCGAAATAAAAAAAGGTGGCATGTCCGTCCTGAAGAAATCTCCGAAGTTTCTTATGATCCATCATCATAGTGGTGTGCACCTGCAAGGAAATTTTTAAAGATGTGAGTTTAAGAAAAAACTCAGTAAGAACCCGGGGAGTGTCCTG
>MU225692.1:995399-1008696 GCA_018584345.1 Thuja plicata
CAGCAAGCATCTCAGAATTTGGAGAAACAGAGAAAGACTCGGAGCATCCAGGGTTCTTACCGGCTTGATGGGTTCCATCGTTAATGGTAAACCTAGCTTCCGAGTTAAGAGTAATCCCTGCGGTAGCAACGGCTTCTGAAAATGTCTTAGGGCGGCCGAGAGGAGGAGAGGAGTGCAGAGAGGTTTTAGGTAGGTTAATGTTAATATCTTCCCTCGGCAGAGCCGAGAGAGGAGAAGTGGGTACGGGATCTGCAGGGGTGTTAATGAAATTAATGCCATTAGAGGGAGGGGAGAATGGAACGAACACACCTGGCATCGGAGTAATGCCAATGTCAGAGGAGCCGTCGTTTCTGAAATTAATGTCCGCCATGTTGGATTTGGAGATCTCGCCACTAGTTTGGCAGCTACCGCTAAGTCTTCCTCCAGCGTCGAAGACCGAATTGGCGATAGTGGAAAGCGCGGGTTTGACAGCGCCAATCATCGCAGACTTCGCCAATTTCGCAGCTTCTTATTTAAATATTAATTATTCTAAATAATATAATTGAATAATATTTATTTCATATTAGTTTAAGATTATATACAAAATTAAAATCGTATTTATCAATTCCGATTATGAAATTTAATCTAAATAAAATGGATGTATCTTGGATTACTACATATAGATTAAATTAAAATATAACTTATTAGATTTATGACATTTTAAAAGATGTCTATCAATGTTTTTTATATAGATTTAGTAAAGATATATATGCTAGTTTAGCATGTTGAGTAATAATTAGAAAAAAAAAATAAAAAAATAGAAAACTTTTAATGATTGATAAGTTGAGGGGAAAAAAGGTATATCTTTTTTGGGACAATTTCTGGTCTCCCATCTTTTCAATTAGTTTAAATTATTCTTAAAAAATCTAAATAATTATTTTTGAACAAAGATTCTAATTAATTCTGTAACAATTTTTTATTTTCTATAATCTTCTCATCCTTTAAAATGATGAATCCTGAAGTCCCTCCATAAGACCCACCTTAAACAAATGAAGAAAAAAATAATAATAAAGTAAAGAAAGTTCACATATAGCTTACCTAACCCTAACTATAGGGTTTTGATCAGTCAAGCTTACTGTTCCAGTCCAGAGAGAAAAAGTGCAGGTATTTACAATGTTCACTATCACAAATATACAAGAGATGAAAAATCACTTCCTCGTGCTATTTGATTGATCTTTAAAAATCATTAAATAAAATAGTAAAACAAATTTGATATTTTCCTTCCTTTTGACTATTTAAGTTTGTTTATTTTCCTTCTCATATTATAGAAAGAGAAGAGAAGAATAACTGTGATAAAGTATCTAAAAAACTAATTTCTTCTAAGTTTTGACATGGTATTCGACCATGGAATTGAATACAATTATATAAGAGCACCTCTCATAAGAAAAGTAATTTGTATTATAATTTACCATAGATCTTACATCTTGAGAATTTTGGAAGTCATCATGGCCAGAAAATCCTGCTTGGTAATACCTGAATTAACAGATCCGCCAGCTTCTTTGATCATTTCTGTGAGTTGCCTCTGGTTCAGATCAGCCTCCTCCATTACAACTCCCATAAACTCTCTCAGATCTTCTAAGCTTATAATCCCATCTCCATCCCTGTCTATTACTTCAAACATCTCCTCCAATGGCGATTTCTCTGGGAATTTAACACTTTTTCTACTATTTTTGGCCTCCTCCTCCTCCATGAAAGATGTAATGATCCTTTCAAACTCTTGAAAGTGAACATAACCCTTGTGGTCAGCATCTGCAACTCTCATCATTGATTCTATGTCCTCCTCACTCACATGATTTATGTTTATGGGCAACATGTTGAAAAAATAATGGAGATCTGAGGAAGAAATCTTTCCATCTCCATCTCTGTCTATAATGGTGAATGTATGGCTTAGATGGGAAGAGAAAGAAGCGTGCATTAACAACCTGTTTTGGGAAGAAGAAGAGGAGGACGACATTCTAATCCAATTCTAGTCTAAAAACTCTTGAGAATGTGGAGATGAGTTTATGTTTGCGTGTTGTTGCAGTGAACAAAGTAAGATTTGACTATATGGTTTGCCAACTACTAGTCGTTGGGTAGTAGTGTGGTCAAATCTTTCATATTGGACGACCGATGAACTTTCCACTGTAGTCTGTAATAATAACGTCACTACCAAGTTAGCAACAATAATTTCATCTTGCAAATTTTGTGATATTACAATTTTGTTTATTTTAGTGGATTTAGATTTGTCTTTTTGTCTAATTTTGCATAGGTGACAATTACATGTCTACTAATTTTGTTTGTTTGTTTTGGATTTCACCTATTACATGTCTATTAATTTTGTTTGTTTGTTTTGGATTTAAATGAATTTCTTTGTACTACTAAAATGTATTATATTCATACATGAATAGAAAATCAACTCTCAAGGTTTTTGGTAAGCCTTTTTGAAACTATGAAAGGAGAAAGACTTTCGTTTTCAAATAAAGATCATGAACTACAAGAGTTGATTTATTGCTCTTGAAAGTGCTAAGGTGGAAAATGTATACATCATCAATATTGTAAACTTTTGTATAGGAGAGCAACTGACTACAAAGATCCTCTGACTGTCAAACTTCTTAGACGTATGATCTGCTGGTCAAGGGGCTTTCTAATGAATGATTCATAAGGCACAACACTTGCTAAAGGTTTTGCAAGTGGGGTTGCAAGAAGAGTAAGCTAATCATGGAGGAAACTTTGTAGTTAAGAGTGCCCGAGCTAGAGTAGTAATGAGATGGGTAACCTCCGAGGAAGTCCTGATGCTTCACCTTTGTGAGCATCACCTAGATGCAATGCATGTTAAGTGTTCCATTCATTCTCATGAGAGATGGTTTCTTCTGAACCGCTACTCATGAAACATGGGTCAATGAATTTGATTAAAAAAACTACACAGTTGAATCCTGACAACAATATCATAATTTGACTTGTTCTGGAAAATATCTCCTACTTATCAATTAGTGAGCTCAAGGGGCTTTCTAATGAATGATTCATAAAACACAACACTTGCTGGAGGTTTTGTAAATGGGGTTGCAAGCAGAGTGGGCTTAACCATGGAGGAAACTTCATAGTTAAGCACGCTCAAGCTAGAGTAGTACATGCGTGGAAGGAAAATGACTCTTTTCGTGCTCTAGATATTTTCAGCATTTTTTTAGGGCCTCTAACAAAACTTTAGATTCTAGAGGGTGATATTTAATGTTCATTTATATAGAGAGAGTAATATCATAAGTATTAAATTATTTTTAATATAGTATGTTGTTATTTTTTAAATTTTATTTCTATTTTTATTTTTATTTTTTATTTTTAGATTATAATATATTTATTAAATTTCAATATTATATTGTAAATATTATAATTTATTATATTTTATGTTTTGGAGTCAATTTTACATTAGAATTGTATTTTCTTTAATGTTATAATTAAAGTTAAATTTTGTTAGTTTGATTTACATTGAAGAAAAAAATGTGAAAAAGGTGTCAAGAAATTAGTTAAAATTTAATATAAATATTTGAAAAGTAAATGAATATACAATTAATAGTAAATATTTAATGTTTTAGTTTCAATTATCTAACAATAATCATATTACAATTGTTTAAAGTCATTAATTTAATAACTATATATAATCACTTAAAACTTACAATTAAAAATTTAGAAAACTTATAACATATTATTAATATTAAAAAAATTACTATTATTCTACCAAGCTATAATCAACATTTATGGTGGTTGGAATATATTGAATGTATTATAATATATATTAAATATGCATAATATTTGAAGATAATTTTTTTTGTGTAATGAATAGGTGAAATTTGGAATGATGGTCTGCTTGCTAAATTTAGCCCTCACAATGGTAAGAGTGAAACACTTACTAGTCGCCTCTATTAAGCAATGTAATGCTTCCTTACTAGATGTATATTGCATAAAAATATTATATTGCAATGCAATGCTTTCTTATTGGATGTATATTGAATAAATATATATAATATAATAGTATATAATAGTTTGTTACAAATAAAATATAATAGATAATATAATATATATTTCATTAGAAGTTATATACATATTATGCAATAACAACTTGAGGAAAATTTGGAGAGATATTTTATTTATTAAAATTAATTAATGAATAGGTGAAACAATACTTAGTTACACATTTGTCTTATAATTTAAAAATCAAATAGTTTGTAGTTAGCATACAAATCTCCTATCTTAATATTATGTTATTATATTTTTGTTAATAATAATATTATAATTTATTATATTATTCTTAAACACAACTATTATTCCAAACATCAATATAGAAATAATAATTGTATATAATATAATCTAAATAGAAAAAAATGAAATAATAATTATTTCATATTAGTTTAAGATTATATACAAAATTAAAATCGTATTTATCTGTTTGTTTAAATTTATATAATATTATTTATTATGAATTTATTTTACAAATATCAACTCTGATTATGAAATTTAATCTAAATAAAATGGATGTATCTTGGATTATTACATATAGATTAAATTAAAATATAACTTATTAGATTTATGACATTTTAAAAGATGGCTATTGATGTTTTTTATATAGATTTAGTAAAGATATATATGCTAGTTTAACATGTTGAGTAATAATTAGAAAATAATAATAAAAATTGAAAAACTTGCAATGATTGATAAGTTGAGGGAAAAAAAAGTATTTCCTCTTGGACAATTTCTAGTCTCCCACCTTTTCAATTAGCTTAAATTAGTCCTAAAAAACATAAATAGTTATTTTTGAACAAAGATTCTAATTAATTCTACAGCAATTTTTTCTTTTCAATAATCTTCTAATACTTAAAAATGAATCGAGAAGTCCCTCCATAAGACCCATTTTAAACAAAGGAAGAAAAAAATAATAATAATAAAATATTAAAAATGAATCCTGAAGTCCCTCCATAAGACCCGCCTTAAACAAATGAAGAAAAAAATAATAATAAAGTAAAGAAAGCTCAGATATAGCTTACCTAACCGTAACTATAGGGTTTTGATCAGTCAAGCTTACTGTTCCAGTCCAGAGAGAAAAAGTGCAGGTATTTACAATGTTCAGTATCACAAATATACAAGAGATGAAAAATCACTTCCTCGTGCTATTGGATTGATCTTTAAAATTCCTTAAATAAAATAGTAAAATAAATTTGATATTTTCCTTCCATTTGAGTTTTTAAGTTTGTTTATTTAATCACCCAAATATACTCAATTTCTGCACTCAAAAAAAATGAAAAACTATACCCAATCAAAAGATTTCTCATATTATAGAAAGAGAAGAGAAGAATAACTGTGATAAAGCATCTAAAAATCTAATACATGGTATTCGACCATGGAATTGAATACAATAATATAAGAGCACCTCTCATAAGAACAATAATTTGTATTATAATTTACCATAGATCTTATATCTTGAGAATTTTGGAAGTCATCATGGCCAGAAAATCCTGCTTGGTAATACCTGAATTAACAGATCCGCCAGCTTCTTTGATCATTTCTGTGAGTTGCCTCTGGTTCAGATCAGCCTCCTCCATTACAACTCCCATAAACTCTCTCAGATCTTCTAAGCTTATAATCCCATCTCCATCCCTGTCTATTACTTCAAACATCTCCTCCAATGGCGATTTCTCTGGGAATTTAACACTTTTTCTACTATTTTTGGCCTCCTCCTCCTCCATGAAAGATGTAATGATCCTTTCAAACTCTTGAAAGTGAACATAACCCTTGTGGTCAGCATCTGCAACTCTCATCATTGATTCTATGTCCTCCTCACTCACATGATTTATGTTTATGGGCAACATGTTGAAAAAATAATGGAGATCTGAGGAAGAAATCTTTCCATCTCCATCTCTGTCTATAATGGTGAATGTATGGCTTAGATGGGAAGAGAAAGAAGCGTGCATTAACAACCTGTTTTGGGAAGAAGAAGAGGAGGACGACATTCTAATCCAATTCTAGTCTAAAAACTCTTGAGAATGTGGAGATGAGTTTATGTTTGCGTGTTGTTGCAGTGAACAAAGTAAGTTTTGACTATTTGGTTTGCCAACTACTAGTCGTTGGGTACTAGTGTGGTCAAATCTTTCATATTGGCCGACCAATGAGCCTTTCCACTGTAATAATAACACTACCAAGTTAGCAACAATAATTTCATCTTTGAGATTTTGTGAGATTACAATTTTGTTTGGTTTAGTGGGTTTTTTTTTGTACAATTAGTTTTCTGTCTTTTTGTCTAAGTTTGTATAGGTGACAATCAGGTTAGATTTTGATAGTTGTATTAGCCGTTTTTCCACTTTTGAACTATATATGATAAGTTGAAAATTTATATAAAACATAATATATGAATTTTAGAAACTTTCTTTATTAATTAATTTGATATTTTTCATATATTACTAATTTATAATTATTTTCTAATTTTATATTATTTTTGTTGAGAAAATTTAAGTTTATGTATGAAAAGTAGCTCCTACACTGAATAAGCCTTTATTTTTAAGTTTATTTTTGTTTTGTGATTATGGTCTTTTGTTTGCATATAGCGCCTACACTAAACAAGCCTTTATTCTTTAGTACAAGAATTACTTTCAACTATAATAATTGAAAGGTGTTAAGGGTTGTATAGTGACATTAGGATCTATGTTGTTAGACTTAGATTGTTTCTTGTAGAATGCGGAAATGAAGAGAACTTTTTGAAGAAGTGTCGTTCCCTGTTTTATTGGAACTTTATAGGAGTGGTTTGTAACCAATCCCAAAGAAAACACTTAAAAATGACATTTTATAATAATAGTGCAGTGGATTTGGGATGAAAAACATGCACTTTAACTCAATTTCAAGTTGACAAAATCAATTAAAAAAGATTGGTAAAATTAAAAAAAAGATGGGCCAAACTTAAGCCCTCATGGGTTGGAAAGAACCAGGGCTAAAAATCTATGTGACTAAGGGGTAAAGTCAAAAAAAGGTTCATGAATAGTGACACGAGAAACTTGAAACCAGCGGTTCGAACCCGCAGTAGAGAGGCGTAACAGAGATTCAAAATGGCAAGAATCGTCGCTTCCTAGGTTGAAACCTGCCGTCACCACCTGGATGAGAGTCATGAGCGATGCCAAATGTTGACCGATGCTGGAGAAACTTGCCGCCTGAACTGCCTCACAATAGGTGTCTAATAATCATGCTCAAGGCCTTTCTTAGGAATGGTTCATTCAATCTAAGGACTACTTTTCCCGTTATGAGGTGCATTTAACTTGTCAACCCAGGGACGTATACTTGAAATGGTCGGCACGATATGTGCACTAGGTTCCTTAAGGAGTCATTCTGCTTATGCTGTAGGAAGGTAAAAAAATGTATAAAAGAAACCTACACTAGTGCTGCAGGAAAAGAATACATTTATCTTCTTACTGGAATAAATGCTAGAAATTGCAACTCTACTGAAACCTATGATTTCAACCTAAAACATCCATTATAACTATTCTTGCAGATGTTGCAGGAACACTCACAAGGTACGATGTTGCAGGAAGAAATTGTAACTTTTATCTGAAATACTGGAAATGTTGATAATGAAATCTATTCTATTCTAACCTATTCCACCTCCCAAGTGGGCCCCCTTGGTCAGTTTCTGCTAAACTATGAACACATAATGTAAACCAAGAATTACTTCATTGCATTTTAAAAACTCATTACATAAAAACAAGACATGGAACTTGAAATAGATTGTTGCAAGATACAACAGTTTTCTTTCAAAAACTTCTGTCTTTTTCTTTTTCCTAGCTACCCTCAAACTATCAGTCCAATCCCTATATATAGAGGATCAAACACTTATTACAAAAATAGAAAAGAAACTATCTTGCTGAAAACATGCCGGAGAAGAAGATGGAAATGCAACAGCCTGTGGTGTGGGTAGTAAAGCTCGAGCGACCAGTTCATCATAATGAAGTGCAGAGGGAACATAGGCACACTACATCCCCGCGTCCTAGAATAATGGCTCCATTGTAGTTCAACCGTGTTTCCTAGTGCTATAATGATCACTCCGTCATAGCTGGTCCTCAACAGTCCTCCTTGAATGCTGTCGACCACTCTCTAGCCGCTTTCTCTCCTGTCAAGTTAGTTATGATGTGGAAATATTCATGCAACAAGCTTAATCAAATTAAATATCCAGCTATTAGAACATATATTCTGATGGTTTTATGAAATACTGCAATATATGTATAATATTAGCAAAATATGTCACAAACATCTGCCCATGGTTTATCAGTTATATCTGGACTTTATTACAAGTTTCGACTGGCTTGGCTCTCAAATGTTTTGACAAAAATTAGAAGAGTATTTAAAATCATACAAAATAGAGGCAATAATTTGGCCTTATCATCTGCCCCTTGGTTAATCAAATGCTTGTCCTCAAGCATTGCACCTTCTGGCAATTGACCTATAGTCACCAACTTCAGTTCTTCCTCGCCTCTGGCTCTTAAAGGAGTAGTAGAACCCCCTTGTTCTTTCCCAAACTTCCCTTCTATGATCTTCCTGCAGCATGTCAAGTATGGTAGCGTTGATATCATACAAGGGCCACAGGAGCATGGGCGGTTTCATTGTGAGTGGACACCAGAGCTCCTGCCTGATTTGCATACACAGCGCTATGAACTTTGGTGCCCGGTGTATAGCTGCTTCAAGGTTAATGGGACTATGTGGTTCTGATCTTTTAAATACCTCTAATAATCTGCCCCATCTACTTCTGGCACCGGTTAAGGCTCTTTGGAAGACAAAATAGGACATGTTATCATATTCTGCATACACATCTGCTCTGAGTTTAAAATTTTTATCTCTGATTTCCTTTTTAACATTTCCATATGTCAGTCTGAACCATCCCTCAGGAATACTTCTGGTTGACTGCTTTCTTCTCTTAATGGTAGGGGTTCTATTTTTTCAAGATCTTTGTAATTACCCAACTGCCTATCATAGTTAGCCTCATTGTGCATCCATGACATCAGGGCCCTTAGGTGTATATCCCCTATGTAAGGCAGGGGATTCCATTCAATCTCTGTAGGGATAAAGAAATTATGCACGTACAACTCACATAGTAGGTTTTGTTGCCAAGATGGAAGTGTTTGGTATAAACCATAGAATTCTTGGGCTGATTTGAACTCTGCATTTGTATCCTTGAGTGTCATCATCAACTGAAATACGAGGAATTGTTCTTTGAGATAGATGGTATAGACCCTAGGTGGAGGTCTACAAGGAATTACCTGGTCAGTTAGTTTAAGAGCATGTTCCATTCTCTATTTTTGTCTTGCCAACTGATCTTTCAATTCTGCAATTTCCTTTTCCTGTTCTATTATTACTTTCTACAATTTCTTTTTCTCTTCTCCATGCAGAGTGGTGGTAAGCACATATTTATTATATAACTGAAAAAGAAGCATTTGCAGAGTAATCAGACCATTATTTTCATCTCGGTTATTCTTCTTCCTTTGCTCTTTCCATAACTGCTCTAAGAATTTTATTAACCAAGTTTGCTTATAGGAAACTAAAGCATTTCTTGTGCAAGCTAGCTGGTGGGTTATAGGAGTTTCTTCCTCACAATTTGGAACATCCTGATGGCTGACTCCTAGGTCATTCTGACATACATTTGGCTCATCTTCACACCCCTCTTCCAGATTTTGAGGAATGTCAGGAATCTCAGACTGGCTGGGAGAATCATCCGGAACAATATGGATAGGAATTTCTTCCTCAAATTGTTTGGGGGAAGAGGGTTGGCTTTCAGTGGGTGCTTTAGGAATCTGCCCTCTCATCCTAGAGCTCCTTCTCACAGGGATTTCCTTAACTTCTACAGCCTTCTTCTTACTAACCCTTTTTGTTTTCTCTGCTACAGGAGTAGTGGCTGCAGGAACTGACTTCATTTTCTTATTTCTTGAGACTTGAGGGTTTTGCGGTTCAGCTGCAGGAACTGAAGTTTCTCCTACTATCTTCCATTTTCCTTTGGTTCAGGCGGCAGTAGGTATATTTCTTATATGAGTGGTTAAGGGCACATTTCTTTGTATATTGTCGGTTTCTACCCCTTGGTTATTTTTCTCGACAACTGAATCAAGGGAGACTGCATTATCTTGGTTATCTTGCACATTAGGGGCAATTTGAGGCTGAAGGGTTTTATGATGGACGAACTCTGCCCATGTCATAGGGGAGGCATCCCTAAGAGATCTTTCTATGAGTAACGTTATCAGGGCATGGTGAGTAACAGAGTTGTCTTTCCCTTTCTGTGTTTCTTCAACACTAATGCACAATATATTAAATAGAAAATTGGGTGCATTCATTGGGATATTATGTCGTACATAACTAAGAAGATTAAAATGATGTGCATGTAAATTAGAGAATTGCCCTTTACAGGTGAAATACCTTATAATGTGCATAGCCAACTCCTGGTATGGTGGCGGAATGGACATCCTTTTGCATCCATGTTTAGTAATCTCCAATGGAGGGTCTCTTGGTAGGGTGAATTGAGCCCTGGCTGACCTGGCATCATGGGCATTGGGATAATGTTCCCCTACTGCTGGAAAACCGGTCACTTCTGCTATTCGCTCCTCTGTTGCAATGACTGTCAACCCCCATACTGTCGCTTGGCCCTCATCAAATGTGTTCACAAATTCTGCTACTGCTTCATCATCAAACTCCGTCAATTTTAAGAAATACCCCAGCCATCCGCAGGCATTAAATCTTCTTGCGGCCTCTACTTTGGCTAGTAAAATACTATGAACCACTGGTTCATGCCGCTGCAATTGGCCCCCCATTTGTGCTTTACCAAATTGAACCTCTGCTCTGTTTAACCTCTACTCTGTTCTTGATAATTACCTTCTTTTCTTTTGAATTTCAGACTAATTCTCATAAACCCACAGACCCTCTTTCACATTCTTCTGGTATTCTTGATGTGAACAATAATAATGTACTTTTAATAGAATGAATCATAGATATTCATGTGACCGAGAGTTATGCCATGGTTTTAATACTGGGTCACATCTAGTCTGACAGTTAGGGGTTTATTCAAAATAAAGGTACGACATTTGACACTTGTGTGATGCGGCAGCTAGATTTTAATTAAGACAATGCCGAAGTACAAATTTGAGAATATTTAATGAGTAAATAGAAATGACATTTTAAAAATTGGCACACTTCCCCACCCCCTACGAAATATTGACAAGTGTCCTCACTTGTCAGACTTGGTAGAAGGTACAAAACTGGATTAAGGCGGCAATGATACATTTATTGCAGTATTTGATATAACCAACTAAATACATGCACTAAAAATAGAAATAAATTTGAAAAGCTCATACATGTTAATTGATCATCGCACGTGTCAGGAAAGATTGGCGAGAGTGGAATGACGGCGTCGGTGGTCAGCATGTGTCAGCACACGATCTCTTTATTAAAAACATAGAAATATGATGACATGGAAGGTAGGTGGATGAAAGATTAAGGAATGAAGTGGGGTGAAAAAGAAGAATATAGAAAGTGAATGGAGAATTTGAACTTTATGTAAACATAAATTTGTTATTATGGTCATGCGTCGAAGGAATTCTTATTTAAGTGCTGCAGGAAGAAGGTTGACACCCTCTGCTGCAGGAAGTGTTACATGTTGATGCTTTAGAACTTGCTGGTTGAATTGCTGCAGGAAGTCTTCTTTCGTCGGTGGATGGTGATACAACTTTAGTCTATGGCCATTGACTAGTAGCTTGAAGTGGACAGGATCAATTGTGGTCAACTGGACTGCTCCATTTGTAAATACATGGCTTATTTCATATGGACCTAGCCATTGTGTCTACAGCTTGCCTGGTATCTCCTGGAATCTGGAATCATATAACAATGCCCAATCTCCAAATTTGAATTGCTTATTCTTGATATGGGAGTCATGCCAGTATTTTATTTTCTTTTGGACAATTTCTATGCGTTGTAGGGCAAACTCGCACATTTCATCCAAAGAGTTGAGATGTAGCAATCACTCTTTCTGTGCTGCAGGAAGATCAATGTTTAACTCCAGTATTTTTCTTAATTTTTTGTGTTCAAACTCAATCGGTAGCATTGTTGTTTTTCCATATAACAGTTCAAATAGAGTGAACCCAGTGGTGGTCTTCCATGTGTTTCTATATGCCCAGACGACTTCTGATAGTCTGCTGCTCTAGTCTCGGTAATGCAAATGAATTGTCTTTGTTAAAATTGCTTCTATTTCTCGATTTGTAACTTCTGCTTGTCCATTGGCTTGGGGGTGATAGTGTTAGATTAGGCTTAAAGCTAGTCTCCCAAGAACACCTGCATGCAAACCTGTCACAAAGTAGAAGCAAAGACAGAAGAGAGAAGAAGCTATGGCGGCCAAAAATCCAGAGACATGATATCCATGTTGAAAGAATAAACTTCTATTATCAACAAACTGAATACAATACAATCTCCTTACTAAAATGCAAAGCGGTGAGTCCTTATAAAAGGATACTGAAACCCTAAAGGGGAAAACCCTAAAGAATAATAAGTTGCCTAAGTATAACTTAAGCATAGAGTATAATAGACTAATAATTAAATGATTTAATTATTAGCTATAATATGACTACTCTAACAGATAGGGGCTTGATTTCCGATGTCTGATATTATATTCCTTCATGAGCTCTATTATCAGATTGGATGTGAATTGTGTACCCTGATCAGTAATAAGTTCTCTTGGCACGCCATATCTAGTAAATATTTCTTCATACAAGAATTCAGCAACTTTATGATCCCTTGCATGCTTCATTGCTCTGACTTCAACCCATTTGGTCAGGTAATTTGTGCATACCAGAATGTATGACTTCCCATTAGATGGAGGATCTATTGGACCAATAAATTCCATGCCCCATTTATCAAATGGTGTTACCACCACCTGTGGGTTTAAGGGCATTTCATCTGATTTTGTTGGTGATCTGCCCATTCTTTGACATTTGTCACACTTCCTTGTATAACTTGCTGCATCTTTGTGAAGTGTAGGCCAGTAGTAGCCAGTTGTCAAAATATTCTGTGTTGTTCTTTTTGCTGCAAAGTGCCCTCCACATGGTTCATTATGACATGCATGAAGAATGTCATATGTCTCATCTTCTCTTACACATTTTCTCATGACTTGGTCAGGTCCAGTGTAAAATAATATGCTATCAATCCAAGAGAAATGGAAGCTTTTCTCCACAAGCAGCTTCTTTTCCTTATAAGAGAAATGTGTTGGCATTTTATTAGCTGCTAG
>MU225692.1:1010783-1025534 GCA_018584345.1 Thuja plicata
CTTCTTCAACTTCCTCGTTCAAATTAGCAGGCTCTGCTGGGAGAAATCTGCCATATTCATCTCGTCGCCTTTCTCTTCGATGCATGCAATTGAATTCTTCACGCTTGTGAAGCAATTTTTAGAGATACAAATCTAAAAACTAATCTAGAAATAAAAAATGACTCGAAAATGTTCCTAGCTTGACACCATCCCGGGTAGCGGCGCCAAAAATGAACCGCCTCACAATAGGTGTGTAATAATCATGCTCAAGGCCTTTCTTAGGAATGGTTCATTCAATCTAAGGACTACTTTTCCCGTTATGAGGTGCATTTAACTTGTCAACCTAGGGATGTATACTTGAAATGGACGGCACGATATGTGCACTAGGTTCCTTAAGGAGTCATTCTGCTTATGCTGCAGGAAGGTAAAAAATGCATAAAAGAAACCTACACTAGTGCTGCAGGAAAAGAATACATTTATCTTCTTACTGGAATAAATGCTAGAAATTGAAACTCTACTGAAACATATGATTTCAACCTAAAACATCCATTATAACTATTCTTGCAGATGTTGCAAGAACACTCACAAGGTACGATGCTGCAGGAAGAAATTGTAACTTCTATTTGAAATACTGGAAATGCTGGAAATAAAATCTATTCTATTCTAACCTATTCCACCTCCCAAGTGGGCCCCCTTGGTCAGTTTCTGCTAAACTATGAACACAGAATGTAAACCAAGAATTACTTCATTGCATTTCAAAAACTCATTACATAAAAACAAGACATGGAACTTGAAATAGATTGCTGCAAGATACAACAGTTTTCTTTCAAAAACTTCTATCTTTTTCTTTTTCCTAGCTACCCTCAAACTATCGGTCCAATCCCTATATAGAGAGGATCGAACACTTATTACAAAAATAGAAAAGAAACTATCTTGCTGAAAACATACCAGAGAAGAAGATGGAAATGCAACAGCTCGCGATGTGGGTAGTAAAGCTCGGGCAACCAGTTCATCATAATGAAGTGCTGAGGGAATATAGGCACACTACATCCTCGTGTCCTGGAATAATGGCTCCATTGTAGCAACCATGTTTCCTGGTGCTATAATGATCACTCCACTGTAGCTGGTCCTCAACAGTCCTCCTTGAATTCTGTCGACCACTCTCCAACCGCTTTCTCTCCTGTCAAGTTAGTTATGATGCGGAAATATTCATGCAACAAGCTTAATCAAATTAAATATCCAGATATTAGAACATATATTCTGATGGTTTTATGAAATACTGTAATATATGTATAATATTAGCAAAATATGTCACAAACATCTACCCATGGTTTATAAGTTATATCTGGACTTTATCACAAGTTTCGACTGGCTTGGCTCTCAAATGTTTTGACAAAAACTAGAAAAGAGTATTTAAAATCATACAAAATAGAGGCAATAATTTGGCCTTATCACCGCCTGAGCCGTGCACCAGGGTCGATGTGCACACTAATTTTGGCACGCCCAACAACAGAGGTGCTACTAGATCGTTCATGCATAGGGTTTCATATAGGTGAAAGTTTTGCTTAATAACCCTAAGTGTAAATAAATTAAATATATACACTAACAATGTAACTTGAAGGAGTCAACCTGAACATGCAGACTCAGCTAGCAGAGTCTAAAGAGTTTCTTAAGATGTTGGAGTGACTGCATTGCTGGAGCGTTTTTTGCTTTTGTCTGCTAGAAGGTTTCCTATTTCGCATGGTTCTTTTTTTGGTTTAAAAATTACTATGTAATATTCGGGGTTGTGCCCTTGTTTTGTAACTGTCATTTTTGTTGGCAGTAGTTGTTTTTTGGTGGTGCTTTAATGCTTTTTCTTTGCTTTCTGTTGTAAAGGGTTCGGGGCCCCTTCAAAACCCTGTTGTTACCTTAATCAAAAACAATTTATCTCTTGATAAACACCATTTACCTTTTGACGGTAATAGTTATTGCATTTCTCATTTTTTAATATGCGTGATCGCGAATGTAAACTTCTTTGGTATAATGCAATGGGAGTTGCCTCTTCTAGTTGTTTATTTACAAAAAAATAAAAGAATAATTTTTGGGAGCTTCTTGTTTTGAAAGATTTGTTGTTGTTAAGGAGTAATTTAAATAGATTTTAATTATTAGATGATGTGATGTTTATTCTTGAAAGTTCTTTGAATGGACAATGTATATGTTTAGACTCGGTTGAAATTAGATGATTTAGGACTAAGAATTGATATGTTAAGCTATGACGTTTTGATTTTGTCAAAATTTATTATTCTCACTTTCTTCAAGTTTGGTTATAAAGCCACCAACTATAATTTGATGCTTTGGTTTTAAATACATTTTATATATCTTTGCAAGAAAAAATCATAAAGTTTTGAATCATGTTATAAGTTTTTAGATGCTTCTAACTCGTGGGGTATGTAACCAACACTTCAGGTAGGGAATTTAAAATTAAAAAATATCATATTTGATTTGAATTGGTTTTAACACAATTTTCCATTTTCATGATTAAATATTTGGACAAGATAATATGTGTCATTATTGTTCAATACTGATATTTTATTAGATCATTTTTATGTAAATAAGGTTAATATTTTTGATGTAATAACATATAATTTCAAATCAACACAAAGTTTATAATTTTTAATTAAACATAAAAGGTGAAACTTTTTATAAGCATGTTCACATATGTTATTAGGAGTTATTTTATTACATGCTAACCATTGTTTCATGTAATTTTAATATTAATTTTTAATGTCAATCATACAAAACATGTGTAACATTAAATTTACGTATTTTTTAATGTGTTATTGTACACAACTCTCATGAGCTTCATTCAATGAATTATAATGAATTTATTAATAAAATTAAATACAGATTTTGGAAAGTTCTATTAGGAAATGCTTGGATATCCTTGATTAATTAAAAAAAAAGATCACTTGTGCAACCAAATATTCTTGGTTCTTGATGATAGAATTGTAGAGGGAAATAAAAAAAAAATATGAAAAATATTGTAGATCAATCTTAATAAAGTGTTTAAATTCCTTAGTACTAAATGTATCATCCCCAAATTATTTTTGAACATATAAAAGCATGAAAGAGCACACACAAAAGCATATATATAAGTGAAGTGGGAAAAATCTCAATAGACACCACATGCTCACTCTACTCAATTCATAGTAACAAATAATATATAGTAACATACTATTATATTATTATTTTGTAAATATGAAAAGTCTAAAAATGGTTGAAAAACCATTCAATCCATATGAAATTAAGATTAAAACTTCTAAATTATAAACCCCAAGTTTTAGTTTAGGAATATCGATTTAAAACCAAAGTTTGCATATTGTAGACCATAAAATGTCAAATTGAAACCTTAAAAACCTAAAATGTCTATTTAAAAGCCTTATTTCTAAATTACAAACCCTAAAATGTTTATTTTGAATTAGTTTTTTCAAATACTAGATGCATCTTTTTATTGATATCTTAAAAATTATTTATAATATCTATTTTTAGCCCAAAAATCTTCAAACTAGGATTTAAAATAAACATGTTAGGGCTTATAATAGTTATATAGGATTTGAATTTGACATTTCATGGCTAAAAAATTGTCATGCAAGGTTTCAATTTGATATTTTAAGATTAAAATTATTGCAACATAATTTCAAATGAATAATTTAATATGCCAAAATAGTTGTTTATGGGTTTAAAATAACTATTTAGGGTTTCAAGGTAATTATTTAGGGTTTCAATTTCACATTTTACAATTACAAAATAGTTGCTTAAGGTTTAATATAGTTTTTTTATTAAAGGATAAAGTAGGTTTTGAAAGGTTCTTGAAATCATTTATATAAGTGAGAAGTTGATGTTCAAGATAAGTTATGCCAAACAACAACAATCTGCAACCACGCTACAAAGGCTTATTTCTATAAACCAAAAACCAACCAGGCACAAGTAGATTTTCAAGGGCACCTAAAACCCTTTGCAAATAGCTAAAGGAAAGCTCACCAACATACAAACAACAATTAGAAACCAACCAAAAAGATGGAAACTAAACCACCTTTGGAACCTTCAGACCACTATGAGCACCCTTACCTAGATATAGAAATGCATGGTTATTCTTAAGAAGACCTCTCTTCCTTCTTTGAATAACCACCCAATGAGTATCATCCTCTGAATGTATAAAGAAAGGGTCGAAGTAGGAGGAAAAACTACTAGAGGCTTGAAAGGAAACTTGCAGCCATACATTGACAATTTCCACATAACCCACAGATAAATCAATCAAATTAGTACTCAGTGTCTACATGTAAGAGAATAGACAACATACCCATCAAAAGTGACACAAGATATACCATGGGAAAACCCTCATTGGTGAAAAAACCAACCTCTAAAAGCATCTATCATTTATGTATTAATCAACAATGCAACATTACAATACATCCATGAAAGCCTTCGATATAGACATAAACGAGAAGTCCATGTAAACAAACACAGAACCACACATCTCATGCCATGCTTCCAACCCCCATAAATGCTAAACCTAGTTTCACTCAACAACTACCCTTTTGGTCGCTTTAATAGAAATAAGCTCCCACAAAACTGCCAAGTGGTATTACATAAACCATGTGCTACCTAACCCCTTGACCCCAAATTTAATATTGGATACTTTAATAATTTTTTATCTAATATTAAATAATTAAAATAATATAATATTACAATGTTACAATACAACATCAAGTGACCTTGAGAATATTCTAAGAGAATATGTACATGTTGCACGTGTTGGAATGTGAAGTCATCATGGAGAGTCCACCTTGTTTGGTTGATTCATCATGGAGATTCCACCTTCTTTGGTTGATTCATCATGGAGATCCCACCTTCTTTGTTTAAGTCTAGAATTGACCATGATGAAGTCATAAATAGTAAGTCGTTATGGTGACTTAGTAAAAATAGTAATTTCAACAAGTGTTGTACATGTAGTTGTATAAGTCATACTTACATAATTTAGTAAGTGGTTTGTATTAAGGACTCTATGACTCGGTTGTTATATACAACTCAAATTCATGTTTGGATATACAATTTGAGGATTGTTGTAACTGTGAAAATTCCTGAGAATAATATTGAAAAATATTTTCTCGTGATTTTTTTCCTGGTATAATTTTACCAAGTTTTTCCACGTAAATTATGTGTTATGTGTATTTTCTCTTCTCTGAATTTTCTTCGCTATTAAATTTTTGTAACAATTGGTATCAGATCAAGTTTATTTTGTGTAGGAGTTATTTATTTTGAGAGGTGACCAATGGCAGGAGGTTATGTTACCGGATATGAGGTGCAAAAGTTTGATGGTTCCAATTTTTCTCTAAGGAAGCTAAAGATTCAAGCTTTGTTGGTGAAGGATGGATGTGATAGAGATCTTAAAGGGCTGGTGTCAAAACCTGCAAATATGAGCACATCATACTGGAGTATAATTGATAACACAGTTAGAGAAACAATCTAGTTATCTCTACTAGATTCAATTTTGTTTAATGTTGTAGAGGAGAAATCTGCTCATGAATTATGGAATAAGCTTGTAAAGTTGTATGAGATGAAGCCATTAGAAAATAAAATTTTGTTAAGAAGTAAATTGTATAATTTGAGGATGCGTGACAATTCATCAGTCACAAATCATCTAAATGATTTTAACACACTGACAAGAAAGTTGTCTTCAGTGGGAGTTAACATTGATGAAGAAGATAAGGAAATAATTTTACTTTTCTCCTTGTTTGATAGTTGGGATCAACTAGTTATGCCTCTCAATAATTCTGCACTGAGTGGGAAGCTAGTTTTTGAAGATGTGGTAGCTACTTTAATCTCTAAAGATTCAAGTCGAAATAAATCTCAAGGATCCTCTTCAAATGATTCCCTAGTTGCTAGAGGTAGAACTTAGGAAAGAACTAATATTGAGCATGGACAAACTAGATCCAAATCCAAGGGGCGGAAATAGGTAAAGTGTTGGAACTATGGAAAAATGGACGTGTCAAGAAGGATTACAGGTTGCCAAAAGAAACCAAGGATAATCCTAGTATACCTGCATCCAAAGCAAATACTGTAGAAGTTCAAACACCATTGGAAGATGAAGATGTATTAATTGCTAATCTGAGAAGTTCTTTACTTTATGTTTGGATTATTGATTTTGGTGCTTCCTTTCATATGAATCCTCATAGAAACTGGTTTTCTACTTATCTGGCTTGTGATGGAGGTATGGTTTACATGGGAAATGACAACCCATGTGAAGCCATTGGTGAAGGAGAGCTAAGAATTAAGATGTTTGATGAAGTAATTAAAGAACTATTCAGTATGTTAGACATGTACCTAGTTTAAAGAAAATAATTCTTTCACTTGGAGTGTTTGATGAACAAGGTTTTTTATTTAGTGGTGAAAATAGTTGTCTGAAGGTAACACAGGGAATCTTGGTTGTGCTAAAAGGAGAAAAAGTTGGAAGTCTCTATAGGTTGGTTGGAAAAAATAACAATGGAGAGGTTGTTGTGGTATCTAATGCAGAGATGGATTCATTAAAACCAAATGCTAGGCCATATGAGTGAGCAAGGTCTCAAGGTATTGTTAGATATAAATCTTCTCCCAGGAGAAAAATCAAAAGATTTGAGTTTTTGTGAACATTGTTTGTTTGGAAAATAGAATAGACTGATTTTTTCTAGAAGGACTACCAGAAGCAAAAATGTATTAGATTTAATACATTTAGATTATTGGTAAGCTCTCCTTACATCTATTTTAGGTTTATCATATTTTGTTTCATGTATAGATGATTGTTCTCGTAAGGCATGGATTTATCTTCTCAAGAAGAAATCTGAAGTGTTTTCAGGTTTCAAGAGGTTAAGAGCTCTGGTAGAGAATAAAAAAGGTAAGACAATAAAATGTCTAAGAACAAAAAATGGAGGTGAGTTTTGTTCAACACAATTTAATCATTTTGTAGTGAACATGAATTACAAGACAATTGATGGTTGCTAGGACACCACAAAAAATGGTGTTGCTCAACGCATGAACTATACAATTATGGAGCAAGCCAGATGTATGTTGAGCACTCCTAGTTTAGAGGAGAAGTTTTGGGGTGAGGTTGTAAATACAACTTGTTTCTTGATCAATAGATCACCCACTACTGCTCTTGATGGTAAAATTCATGAGGAAATTTGGAAAGGTAAACCAATTGATTACTCATTTATCCATATTTTTGGTTTTGATGCTTATGTACATAATCCTAAAGAGATTATAAATAAATTGGACAAGAATTCCACAAAATTTATTTTCTTGGTTATGTAGAAGGTACTAAAGGGTACATGTTGTGGGATACTACTGCCCACAAGATTATAATTAGCTAAGATGTGTTCTTTAATGAAAAGGAAATGAAAAGAGGTTAAGAACAACAAGGTATTTAAGTTATTCCAGTAGAGTTGGAAAACCATGATGATAATCTAGATGTACTAGATGAAGAACCATTAGAAGAAGATCATTTAGATGAACAAAAAATAGATGAGCTACAAGGTGAAATATCACCTCTTGAAAGAAGATCTAGTAGAGCATCCAAAGCACTTAAGAGGCACTCTCCTACTTGTAATTATGCTTATGCATTACTAACTAATGTTGGTGAACCCAGTTCATAGCAGGAGGCTTGTGAAGCAGAATATGTAGAGAAATGGAGAGTTGTTATAAAAGAGGAGATAAAAGCTCCTCATAAAAATAAGACATGGGAGCTTGTTCCATTACCAAAAGGAAGAAAAGCTATTGGAAAAAAGTGGGTCTTCAAGCTAAAAATGAACTTAAATGATAATTTGGAGAGATATAAATCTTGGTTGGTGGCCCAGGGGTATGATCATAAATCTGGTATAGATTTTGATAAAAAAATTAAGTTATTGTATGTTTGAGTACTGTCAGAGTTGTTTTAGCTATTTTTGGTAGTCTTGAATTGGATTTAGAATAGTTAGATGTTAAAACAACCTTCATGCATGGTGATCTCTCTAAGGAGATTTATATGCAACAACCATAAGGTTTTATGGAAAAAGGCAAGGAGAGTCTTTTTTGGAAATTGAAAAATCATTGTATGGTATAAAACAAGTGCCAAGGTGTTGGCACAAGTAGTTTGATTCCTTCATGATGAGTATGGATTTTAGTAGATGGGAGGCTGATCAGTGTGCCTATTTTCAGAGGTATGATGATGGTAGTTTTATCATTCTAATTTTGTATGTAGATGATATGTTTGTTGCAGGTCCCAACATGGATAGAATCATCCATTTGAAAACTCATCTTGCTAGGGATTTTGACATGAAGGACTTAGGAAGTGCAAATCAAATTCTTGGAATGAGGATACATAGAGACATAAATAATAGGAAATTATGGTTGTCACAGAAGAATTACGTGGAGAAGGTTCTGCAACACTTCAATATGTAGAATGCACAACCATTTAGTACTCCATTTTTTTCTAATTAAGTTGTCTTCGAAACATTGCCCTAGCACAACAACAAAGAAGCCACAGATGTCTCATGTATCATATTCATCATTGTTTGGTAGTCTTATGTTCACCATGGTATGCACCAAACCCAACATTGCACAAGCAGTGGGAGTTGTCAATCGGTACATGGAGAATCTTAGTATTGATCATTGAACAACTATGAAGTGGGTTCTTAAATATCTAAGAGGCACTTAAAATGTTGCTATTTGTTACAGTGGGAGTAGTCTTCAAGTATATAGGTATGTTGATTCATATTTTAGTGGAGATAGAGATAAGAGAAAGTCTACTGCAGGTTATTTTTTCTCCTTAGTTGTGTTAGTAATAACTGAGAGGGGGGGTGAATCAGTGGCGTCAAAAATTAATCCTTAAATCAACCCTTTAAAATTATAACCAAAAATTATATCTCAAGTTATCTTATGTCCTACAAGACGAATGCCTTGAATTATTTATATCAATTTACTACTTGTCGGATTGCTCTGTCAAACCTTCTTCTATATGTTTACTGATAAGCAATCATCTATTTACCGAAATACAGTAAATATGCAGAGTATATCGATAAATCCAGAATCAAATATGTAAGATACAAAATAGTAAAGAAATGAATCATACACACATAACACATGGATTTTTAACGTGGAAACCCTATTAAGGAAAAAACCACTGGGACGGGTACCCCAAATTTTCACTCTTCTGAAGTGAGCCCTGTTAAGAGACAACCTTGTTAAAGGTTACAAACACACTGTTAAGTGTGACCTTGTTAGATGGTTTTATGCATATAGGTTGTCACTTAGTATCGGGCATCTATTGCTACCATCCTTGAATTAGCCTCTTTCTTAGACTATCAATAGGTATCGGGCAAGTTCAATGCTACTTTCATGAATCAACCTTTTTGGTACTCCTTGAGATGTACCTCAATATATAGAAGACTGTTAAGTCCTGCTCGGTTAAGAGACTTGATCCTTCAATGGTTAAACTGAAACACTATGACATGTTCATATTGCAACTTGAATTGCAGATTTTCATATATATTTAAGTACATTACCTCTCTGACCGATGTATCAATTCAATCCTTTGTGCTCCATACTTTCTTCTCTGTGATGTTGTGCTCACTGTTCGTCGGTGTCTGCATAATTCCTTAGCTCTTCCTTCAACTTGTTTGATCAGTACTGCATGAATTTGTTCTTCATCAGTTTCTCTCCGGCATCCTCTATTTTATTCACTCCCCTTAATCCCCTTTTAAAATGAATTAAGCTTGTCCCCTTTTAAAATGAATTAAGCTTGTCTCTTATATAGACATAATATTCATTGTTTCTTGGTTCTTGATTCTTGGCGTAATAAAAAATCCAGCCAATTAGATTTAAAGCATAACTCTGATTTGTCTCATAGATATCTTCTTGCCAACTATATAAATCAGCTTTAAATCAATCACTTATCTTTGGTCAAATAAAATAAAGTAGACAACCAGTTAAGTCTATATTTAGCTCTATCAGCTAGATATTTTGTCATTTTCTGAACTCTTTGTTCTATCGGTCACCACTGCAGTCAATCGTCAGTGAAAACTGACTGATCCATCAATGAGACTTCAGTTAGCTTTGTGATCTTCATCCGTCGGGAAACACTAAAATTATGTCTGTTAGGTTACTCTGTGTCTTGCTCGTCGGTCAACACTGTAACTCTGCTCGTCGGTAATGTTGTGCATTTCTTTGTCGGGAAACACTGTGACTCTGTTCTATTACTCTGACTTTCAAGTGCACTTTGTTGGTGTATGCAGTCACTTAGTGAATACTTGACTTATATGCATTAATGATTAGCATAGCCTTGATTCATGAGTTCTTTGAAGTCTTTGGCATTAAGTACATGACCGTACAGATTACATTAAGTTGACATTAATGACAATACAATACATTAACTGATTTAATGCCTTGCATGATCATCAACTTAACATCTTCAAACATTCAATTAGTTACATGTCATCAATCTCTCCCTTTGGCATTGATGACAACATACTATCTTATCAAACTATGCTATTTCTAATACAATATGAAATACAACAGTTTGAAATTCATCAAACTACCAATCTTTTTGTTCTTATAACCGATAAAAATTTCTGACCATCGGTAAGCTCTGTTTTAGCTTAAATTTGATTCTTGCAGATTTTTATCCTTCTTCTTCTGATGTGTTGCGTTCTCTCCTTGCGTCAATTTCTCTCCCTTGACTATTCTTTTCTTTTGATTTCCCTTTTTTTTTTGGCAACTCTCCCTTTGTATAATCTTTCCATACAATCTCTCTCCCTAAGGATATAATCTCTCCTTGTTGGAGTAATGTGATAATGGATAATCTCTCCCCCTTTCCAGAAGGATCTGATAATATGGATATCTCTCTCCCTTTGACAACAATGCCAAACAAATATCTCACAAATATTTGACATTAATGCCAAGCAATCTTTTCTCTCCATCCATAATATATTCCTTGAATTTCCTTTATCCATCAGAAATACAATAATATGCTCTGGTGCTTGGTGATGATATATACCTGTTTGTATATATATGTAGCTTTGAAGTTCATCTCTTTACTTGCATCAACATGAATGATATTCTGATAATATGTAGGCTGATGCAGCCTTTTAGTCATCTTACTAAACAGTAGACAAGGGTCTGACCCCTAGTCTCTTTCTCAAGTACTCAAATGCATCCTTGGGCAGTGGTTTGGTGAAGATATCAGCCAATTGTTCATTGATTGCACATACTCAAGTATCACCTCTTTTGCCTGAACTTGTTCTCTTAAATGATGATACTTGATGGCAATATGCTTTTTTTTAGCATGCATGAATGGATTTTTGGAAATGTTTATTGCACTTGTATTATCACAATAGATAATTATTGGTTCTAAAATTTTCATATGCATACCTTCCAGTAATTGTTTTATCCATGCAATAATTGAGCAGTTTGCAGCATCAGCAACATACTCTGCCTCTGTTGTAGATTGTGAGATGCATCCTTGTTTCTTGTTGATCCATGTGACAAGTCTATCACCCATGAAGAATGCTCCTCCAATTGTTCTCTTCTGGTCATCAAGATTTCCAGCTCAATCAGCATTGGTAAAAACCTTAGGTTCAAATTTGCCTTCTCTTTTGTACCATAAGCCATATTCCTCAGTATTCTTCAAATATCTTAGAATTCTTTTCATAGCAGTCATATGTGACTCTCTGGGATTAGTAGAAAATCTAGCAACGATTCCTACTACATGTGCAATATCTAGTCTAGTATGTACAATATACAAGAGTTTTCCAATCATTGATTTGTACAAAGTCTAATTTACCTATGATGTCTTGTCCTCCTTTGTCAACTTACATCCAATGGCCATCGGTGTTCCAACTGGTTTGGAATCTTACATCTTGAATATCTTCAGGACCTCTTTAATGTATTTGGACTGTGTAATAAAGATACCTTCACATTGTTGCATGATTTGTAGACCAAGAAAGAACTTGATCTCTCCAAACATAGACATCTCAAATTATTTTCTCATCTCATTTGCAAATTATTTGCATAGCATATCATTGCCTCCAAATATGATGTCATCAACAAATATCTCAACAATCAAAATGTTAGGATCAATATCTTATTTTAAATAAAGATTGTTGTTTTCACTAGTCCTTACAAATCCAATACTTATAAGATAGGAATGAATTCTTTCATACCAGGCTCTAGGAGCTTGTTTTAATCCATACAAGGCTTTGTGTAGTCTACATACCATTTTTCTCTTGTCTGGATCTGCAAACCCTTCTGGTTGTTCAATGTATACCTCTTCTTCAAGTATTCCATTCAAGAATGCAGACTTGACATCCATTTAATATATCTTGAATCCTTTATATGCAACATAAGAAAGTAATATTCTTACTCCTTCTAGCCTAGCAACGGGTGCAAAGGTTTCTTCATAGTAAATTCCTTCTTCTTGTGCATACCCCTTGCATACTAGGCTTGCTTTATTTCTTGTGACTTCTCCATTCTTATTCAGCTTAAACCTGAATATCCATTTTGTACCGATGAAATTCTTGTCATCTAGTCTTGGCACAAGTGACCATGTCTTGTTTTTCTCAATCTTCTCAATTTCATCGTTCATAACACTTATCCATTCTTCATTATTAAGTGCAGCATTGACAGATTTTGGTTCAAACTCACAAATTAAACAACTTGTGTTTAAAGACTTACTTCTTGTTATTGTACCAGCTTTCTTATCTCCTATGATCTGGATCTCTGGATGGTTCCTTCTTACATATATTGTAAGTATAGGTACAACTCTTTGTCTATTAGCTTGATCATCATTTTGTTTTGCAATCTGTTCTTCATCACCTTGCACATTATTTTGATCATTATCTTGTCTGTCAGTATTAGCAGCCTGATTGGTGGTTACAACATTCTGTTGCTTTGGAATTAAGCATTTTTGCTTGGGTAGAGTGTTTGGTTCCTCATCGTAAGTAAAACTATTGTAGTCCTCTGGTTCTTTAGTGCTTTCCTTTTCATTCTTCTCTGCAAATTCATCTATCTTTACATTTGCACTTTCAATAATTTTGTTAGAGGCTTTATTGAGACATTTATAAGCCTTGCTCTTGGTAGAATACCCTAGAAAGATTCCTTCATCACTCTTGGGTTCAAGTTTTCCATTTCTATCATCTTTTAAGATATAACATTGACTGCCAAAAATCTTGAAATAACTTACATTGGGTGTGTATCCATACCATAGCTCATAAGGTGTCTTTTTGGTTTCTTTCTTTTATTGTACTCTGTTCAATGTGTAAATAGCAGTACTGACAACTTCCCTCTAGAAGATTTGGGTGATGCCTTTCTCTATCATCAGTGTCCTTGTACAATCAACTATGGATCTGTTCGTTCTTTTAGCAATTTCATTTTGTTGTGGTGTTCTCAGTGCAGAGACCTGTCTTTTGATTCCGTGCTCATTACACAAGTTAGTGAATTCATCTGAAATAAATTCCCCTCTTCTATCTGATCTTAAGCATTTTAATTCCTTACCACTTTGCTTCTCAACCATTGCTTTGTACCATTTAAACATCTTAAATACTTCTGATTTATCTTTTAGAAACATGACTGTCATCATTCTAGAGTAATCATCAACAAAGAGAATAAAATATCTACTCCATAATAACTCTTTGTCCTCATAGGTCCACATAAGTCAGTATGGACTAATTCTATAATTGCATCAGATGTATGGGTTTTTTTTTTAAAAGTAGACTTTGTCATTTTACCTTTTTGACAATTCTTACACATGATGTTGTTGGGCTTGGTCATCATTGGTAAGCCTCTGACATTTCTCTTTTTGATAATCTTTATCATGTTGTCAAAATTCACATGACACAATCTTTTGTGTCACAACCATATGTCTTCGTTTGTAGCAATCAAACAAGTGGTGTCAATATCATTCAGATAGAATAATTTACCTTTTGTCTGCTCACCAGTATCAATCAGATTTCATGATTTATTGAAGATCCTTGCCTTCTTATTTTCAAATGCTACTTTGTGACCTGAATTATTCAACTGAGAAACACTCAATAGATTATAATTCAATCCATTGGTCCAATAAGTATTTTCACATTTTATTTGGTTATTCAACATTATTGTTCCTCTACCTTCAACTAGACAAGGTGAGTCATTACCCATTCTTACTGAACCACCTTTATAATATTCACAAGTCTCAAAAAATTTCTTATCACCAATCATATGGTGAGTGCAGCCACTATCTATGATCCAAACATCTTTTTTTCTAACTTTAGATATGAGAGTTGTTTCTACATACCTTTCTTCATCATCATTTGAATCAACTTTTACTGCTACAAACACCATCTCGATGTCTTCATCAGATTCAGTGTCAGTTTCATCATCTTTGCATTTTTCTAGGTAACTGGCCTTCTTTCCTTTGTCCTTATAGTCTCGGGTATCTCTTCTTCCTGATTGTCGGTAGCTTCTGTAATCACCTCTGTCAGACTTGTTTTCAAATGATCTGTCATTACTTCTGTTAGTACATCTTGCAGCAAAGTGTCCAATTTCTTTGCAATTAAAACAAACAAGCGGTAATTTACCTTTGTATTTACCTTTGTCTCTTTGCATTCTTCTAGCCATAGGTGCTTCAATTTCATCAAGATCATCTTCTTCACTTTCACTATCACTATCTTTTCTCATAGTGTTTTTATGACTTGATTTACTTATTCTCATAGAAGTTTTGAATGCAGACTCTATATTTGGTAAGAC